>VYZW01046934.1:1177-16346 GCA_013401315.1 Balaeniceps rex
CTAACTTTGGGATCAGCATAACATGTGCATATTCAAGAGTCCCATGCTCAAATTTCAATAGTTAGTCACTTTTCACTTCTTCATAATACATTGCTTTTCAGCGAACAAACTAAGGAGCTAAACTGTGAGCTTCCAACACAAGCCAGCAAGCAGTTACATCAAGTCTTACCTTTTTACCAAAATCAAAAAGCAAGAAATAGCAAAAATTCCTCAAGAAACCATTTGGAGACACCTCAGTGACTCCAAATCACTACCTAATCTTGATTCAGAAAATGTAAGTTATCATTAGGATTGACAACTATTGATGCATATGACTAAACAATCAGCAGAGGATGCCAGAATATACTGCTATCCTGAGATTTCCCTTTAAACCTCCCCTGACTCACAGTGTAGGTTCTATTAAATTAACTTTTAATTTACTGATTTTTAAATTAAGAAACTCAAGATTTTGAAATTCAGGTGCTATATATAAGTAACTACACACATGCTGTGATGCTCAGGTATTTGCCAAACTTTCTAAGAACTGANGGAATTGAAAGGAAGAAAATAATGTTTCTATGAAAAAGGTACACCAGGCAACCTACTCAACACACATTTTATCAACTGTATGCAGTTTGTACATCAATACTTGAACCAAAAGGGAACCCTTTCCCTCAACAAATAAAGTGAGAGTAGAATGGTTTGATCAAGGATTTAATTTCAAGAAAAAATTCTGGTGATGTAGCACCCAGTGAAGCACAGGGTATTAATCAATTATTCCCCCTCAACTTCATTAAAAATCTGTTCTTCTGCTCCCACNCTGTTCTTCTTCTCCCACTTCAAAGCTTGTAGCTGAAGCTTGATTTATCATGTTGGGCCTGGAGTGGGGTGTTTCTGTGTCAGAATTATCATCAGTGAATTACAGACTTATCTGTGACACAGGCTAAATACACAAACAGAAGTCTAAATAACACCCACTCTACGATTCCTTCACAAAGGAAGTGATGAGTGAACAAGCAGACCTGAAATCCTGGATCTGTTATCAGGCATGTGTTTTTTCCACCTTACCCAAGTACACACACACCAATTAAGAGACAGATCTCATTGCTCCTTTCCTAGAGAAAACTCTCTATTTTTAACTCCTCATTATAGGTCTCATCAGGTGAACGTATAAATCAAATTTTGTTAGAAGTATGCCTAATAAAAGATTTTTTTTTTCCCTTAGTCAATACATTTTGTATTATCATCTCTAACATTCATTAGGTTTATAGCTATTTTTTTCATTAAATAATTCATAGGGAATTTCAATATATTATACATCTGTGACAAGTTTCCCTAAAGCACAGTTTGTCTGCTGCATTCAAGTACAGAATCATTAGATTCCATATAAAATTCAGCTTCTGAAAAGCTGAGAACTTATCCTAGAATTTAGAGAAAGGTCACATCAACTTGCCCTACTCCATCTCTTTAAACAAAGATTCTGCAGCAGCCAGAAAGAGAGATGCAGAAAGAGTCCTAAGTGTTCTGTATTTACCCAGTAGAAATGTTATAAAGGTAAGCAAAAAATGTTATAAAAAAACACTTAAGAGCAAGAATTTATTTGCACCTCTGGTTTAACTGCTAGAAGTATCAGCAAGGCAATCCCATTACAGCCGATGGTGGTTGTGTGGTACAAACACCTCTGAAAAAGAAAAAGAGAATAAATAAAATGACAGAATCCTTCAGGCTGGAAGGACCCGCAGGAATCCAGCCTCCTGCTCAAAGCAAGGCCAACATTCAATTCAGCCCAGGTTACTTTCACCAGCTGGGTCTTGAAAACTGACTCAAGGGACGAAGATGCTTCTCTAGAAAATGAAAGCCTCTGATTCTTTACATATAGTCATTAATAATGACAAGTTCAGAAACCACTCACTCAGACTAGCCCTAAACCAGTGACAAATCTTGATCTTTTTCTTCATTAAATATCTTTACAGTTAATGAAGTTCAGAGCCATTGAATTACTCCAGTTTTACAAAATATTCCAAAAGCTTTTCTTAAGTGCAAAAAGTATCCCCTGTTATTAATGCTTAATACATTTTTAATCAAGTCATGCTCACTTATAAGTGAGTCATAAGTAAATCTATACCGGCAGAGTTGAAGTCAAGTCTCAGAAGACAACTAGTGTTGACTCATTAAAAAAGCAGCTGGGTTTCTCACAGCCTGGGACCAGTGTCTTTAAGTGGAATAAGTCAACTTGAATTTCATATGAATGACATATGTAAATAAGCTTGCACATTAGTTTTTAATGTGAACTGCCACAATTCCATCGCTTCCCTCAATTCAAGATACAATATCAATCAGTTACTACAGACAAACCCAAATAAGCAAACACACAAAAGCAAACTTACATAAGTGATTTGTGTCACAATATTTGTTTGAGGGATGATGGTTCCAACAGACTTACAGCAAATCACCATTTACCTCATTCTCTACCACCTACATTTCTGATGCTTCAAATAAGCTTCAGCATTTATTGACTGAGCGTAAGAGCATCTCACATGAAAATCAACACATTTATTATTACATATAGTATATTTTTTTTAACAGCATAAGCTGACAAAGTAACATGCATTTTTACAGGCCTACATAAATCCATGCTTTAAGCTTTTTTTTCCTTTTCAAATAAAACCCCCACATCTGTTAAATGTGCACAAAGCAGCTCATGTCATATACAAATCTCAGGAGGTGTAAGAAAGATAAGATAGGTGACTTGAGATGTTTGGGAGTTTCAATACTCATTGACCAAAACCTGGCAAGAATTACTTTTAAAAAATAGAAAAGACAAAGAAACACAGCCAGCAGGGTATCTATCTTTGAGTGTTAGCCCATAGTCACAAACTGCATCTCCTCTTCCCAGCCTGCTCTTGAGACCAAACCAGAAAAGGCCATAGTGTAAGAGGCAGGCAACTTGGTACCACACAGCTCTCCAACAGCAGCACAGAAGGTCAGAAGACAAGCTTCTTTCCTGAGGGCCTCCTACAGCACAGGAGACTGCAGAGAGATCCTCGTGCTCCTGTCAGCAAGTACGAAGGACAAGCCCTGGGTCAGGCAATCCAGCTTAGCCAGAGAAGAATGTTCCACTCACTTCCTAAGGATGATTCTTCCTCAAAGCCTCCCAGGCAACTCATGCTGTTGAAGCTTATGCAAAGATTCACCATCTATCTTTACAATCCTCAAAGAAAGTTCATTTTAGATTAAGGTATTGTATTCCGTATCAGTAGAGTCATGAATAAGTCTTAAATAAAAGAAGGCATGTTAATAAAATGATAGAAATTTTGAAATAACTTACAACTGAACCAAAAAAACCTGAAATTTACATAAGAGGCAAATGTAGACACGCCACCAATTCAGACATATTCAAGCTCTGCCTCAGGTTCACACATTGTCAAATTGGTCTGAGCAAATAAGTACTAGCAGTGCAAGCAATATTGTTACAGACAAATTTCATAGATATGCTTGGCCTTCATTTTAGTGAAATTAAGTCACATGAACAAAATGGGGAAAGAACATATCTCACTACATCCACAGGGTTCAGCGTGAATAACACCTTTGAGATGAACAGCAACCATTTGCATCTCAAGAGTGCTAAAGAGCAGAAGGTAACCAGACGCCCTGATGATGGGCTCACCATAGCAAAACAGAACCTGAAGTTCTTCCTGTAAAACTGTTGGTAAAGTATTTCTCAAATTATACTCTCATCAATTTGCTACTATATGGACTTAAAAAACCAAACAGTAAAAGCTTGTAGATTAGTACTGTTGGTTCTTTACTTTGTGATCTCTTTGAAAATCTGTATGAATTCTCAACATCAGGAATAAATCCATTGCAGGAAATCATATGATCAAGACATTTTTTTAGAAAGGACTATAGAAATGCACAGAAGTCAAAACACTCACTAAGTTTGCCTTGGCTTTAATGTCTCACTTCAACATCAAGTTTAGCAGAAAGGACCCATGTCGGGCTGTACAGCTATTTCCATTTTTCTAATGATACTACAACAAGCACAGGACTGAGTTTATTAAACCGGGTTGCAGAAGTCAGTAAGACATGGAACACACCACAGAGCAAGACGACAACATTGGACATACAGCAAGACTATTCTGAAGTTCCATCAGGCATAAGAACACACAAAACCTCATAAAAAGCTCTGTATGCTCTAACAGTATCAGAGCACTGGTCATTACAGTTACTATTTTGTAGGAAAAGCTACAGTAGGGGTTCCAGGAAAAGATGCTGCAAGAGTCGCCAGTAGTTTCTTACTTGCTACACAGCATCTAGGTACCAACTCTTAAGATTACACTTTACATACACACTTCACAACTGCTAGAATCAGCAAGGCAAACTAACAACTCACCACTCCCTCCAAAACCAATTAACAAGCTTGTAACATAAATTCACTCTTCTAGTTAGCACTTTTGACATAGCTGTGTCCACTTACAAGATGAACCTTTCCTTTGACACTTGTTCCTTAAAAGGTCATTCATTAAGTACTGTTTTTAAGTATGCCATAAGAACATGAAGTTTTAGATTTCTCTTTGCTTGAGCTTCTTGCCAGCAGAGGTGCTATGTGCATGCTGTTATCTCACTCAAGGTGCTAGATAAATTAGGTTAGCTTAACATCTTTTACAGAAGTTTCCCCTGACTTATGTGACAGCCACAGCACACAGACACAGTTACTAACAGCTATGCTCATAGGTGGCAAACCTTGTTTGACCATCATAACTTTACACCTATGCCTTTGCAACTTCAGAATAGCATCCTGCCGTTAAGCATTTCAGAATACTGACGGAAGCGGTCATGTTGACACACAAGTTAATCAAGCTTGTTTGCAGAGCAGGACTTCGTTACAGCGACATCTTGCTGGGATTGCCAGCAGTCTCCTTGACTCAGGATGGGACAGACACATAATCAACTGCTGGTTTAAGGCCTAATTAGCCATCTAGTAGCTATACCTTTTACATTTTCATGAAAAAAGCTGCTGAGTAGTGGTTGGATATCCAAAGGAAGTTTGCCCTATAATCTTGTACTAAGGTTTGTACTATGAATGAAGCATCTCAGATAGCTCCCTTCTCAATATTAAAATCAAACCAGAGAGATTCCCATCTGCCCAGTACTTGAAATCCCAGCAAGTAAGAAGAGACTCAACAGTACTGCTACACATTGTGACATCAAACTTTTTATGATCATCACAACGGATTCAAATAATATGATCTACTGATCTAAAAAACAGTCCTTTTTTTTTTAATGATATCCCAGTTTCAGATGGTGTCC
Source organism: Balaeniceps rex (assembly GCA_013401315.1). Classification (NCBI taxonomy): domain Eukaryota; kingdom Metazoa; phylum Chordata; class Aves; order Pelecaniformes; family Balaenicipitidae; genus Balaeniceps; species Balaeniceps rex. The sequence goes on from VYZW01046934.1 coordinate 6,467, forward strand.
AAACTTCTGTTAGCTCCATTTCCTAACTGTGGTGCTCAGAAGCCAACCTCTTCTTGCCAGCCCCAGAGCTGAAACAGAAGACCTGTTGGACTTGGGATTCCACATGGGTCATGGTGCATACGAGGGAAGCATTGTCTATTCACAGAAGCCACCTACCCATGTAGCTCTATTGAGCAATGGGATCCATTCTCAAAACTGGGGTATAATGAGATATATCCCATCTGATGGAAAGCTGGGAAGCCATTACCCACCTTTTTCATGTCAGAGAACATTTTACAGCAGGAATGTAGGGAGGATATTTCAGATACTACAGTACAATCTTTCCTCTTGTTTAATTTTGCACTCAATTATAGCAAAACTATCTTCTGCCTACCACATGCTTTATGTCCATGTGAGAAAGAAAAAGAAGGGTACTCTTACAGCATACACATTGAATGCTATTCTCATTCATACTAGTCAAGCTGAAGATAATGGAGGTTAATTTGAAATGTTGCCTTCGAAAGTAAAATACAGTTTGTCCAGAGGTCATTACAGACTATTAAAGTAAATCATGGTCAGAAAGCATATAGATTTCTAATTATTTAGGCTTTCGCATATGCATTTAGAATGACAAGCGTGAAAGGCACTACAAAATAGGAAGAAATACCCTTGCTGCATATATTTAAATAAATCCAGTCATCCTCTTCTCTGCTATCCACATAATTAAAGCAAAACCTTTGTAAAAACATATGAGGTAAATGATTTAAGTCTTTTAGAACAAAATAATATTGTCTAGAGGTGACAGAGCATTTCTCAAGCAGTTAGGAAGCCATAAGCCTAAGACAGGAAAGTACATTTGCCATTTCCTTCTATTTATGTCACATTTTTATCTTGCAGTGTATAAATACATTTTAAAAATCATTAATGTTTACTACACAAAAAGTTTGAACTTACATACCCTTACTATAGTAGTGGTTTATGCTCAGGGAGGGAAAAGTAGGGCTCTTACAACAAGTAATATTGGTATATTGTAATATGGAAATATAACCACTGCAGCTCCTTACCCTCTGCTGAGGACAGATATTTTTGTCATGACAAGTAGTGTACATAAAAAAAAAATATTTACCTGCCATAGGCATTTTAGTATTAGAGTCAAGCTAAAAAAAAAAAACAACCACGGAATTTGACTGTATTTGACAGTTCTACACATCTGCAATGGTTAATGTTTCCAAGCAGCTCCTGGAAAAATAATCAAAGCTGAAGAGTGAAGGGAAAACCAGCAGATAAATTAATCTAAGAATCTTGTCAAGAAAGATAAAAACATGGTTAGAGGTCAGCAAAGGACAAGGGGAGGGAGGGGAAGAATTCTAGAAAATTCCTGGCTGGGGTTTCCTATGAAGGGTAAGGCTTTCCTATAAGCTGCCAGAAACAAACACGCTATCTCCCAGGGAGCAGGGGGAATGAGTACTGACAGGATGCCAGGATCACAACAGGACAGGTGCTCCATATAAGTTAAACCCAACTCCAAGACAAGGAAATGGCAAAGCAAGTGTCTCCCCTGCCCCTGGCTCCAAACAGCTCGGAAGCAGAGGAATTAGAGGAATGCTTCTATCTGCAGCTGTGAGAAATGAAGAAGAGAAAGTCCCAGTATCTTTCCCCTGCCATCAAAAAGTAAATGCTGTGCTGCAACCAAAGAAACACCTAGAAAGCCACTAGTTCATGAACAAGTATTTATGGCAGAGCAGAAAGAAGTGGTGGTGCCGTCAGACATATGGAACACACAAACAATTCACTACTTGAAAGCGTTAACAGAATGACAGCAAGTGCAGTGGGAAAGCAGCAGCATCGGGTAGAGGAAGAGCCCCATATTTTAACAGGCACGTTGCAAATTCAACCTCTGGCAAGACAGACCAGGAGAGTATGTTCTGGACTACAGAGACACCTGCAACAGATGACACAGGCAGGTGACTGAGGGGGCCTCCGAGCAGGACACTGGTCTGGAAGGCAGCAGATGTGCACCATGTTTCCAGCGCACCCCGCCGTGCCACGTGGGCAGGTCATGCCAAGGCTCTCACCAGCCATCCGTTCCAGCCATGACAGGAGGGGAGCGCTCATCTCACCAGCACTTGCACAGAACCTAGCAGTAGAGGTCAGGATCTCATTCAAGGCCTCCAAATACTACAGTTACAAATCATTGCTAATGAGTTGTTTTGCAATGCATCACACACAGAAGTCCAGCAAGTCCTAGGAGACCAAACACCCAAAAAAACTTCTGTCTTGCCAAAAGTTTAAGTAAACCAAACCCACCACTTCAGTACTTTTTACAGTGTGATCCTTGGCTGCTGGTGAGAACCCAGCTCCCTCCCACCTACCAAGGACAGGTGAGCCTCTTCCCTTAACTTCTGCTGTACAACATGACCCACTGCACACAGAACTTCAGTTCACAGACAGCAAACTCACAATCAAGTCTTCTCCCATAGCACATATCATCTCTTGAAGGTGTGCTCCCTTTATCTTCTTGCCTTGCCTGCAGGGACTGCAAGTTCCTCTGCTTAAGTAAAAATGCATAGGAGGCAAGTAGTCAGCTTTTCCTGCTAGTGAGCAGCAGGCCTAAGGTAGAGCATTATCTTAATTCTTGAGTTACGAGGTTGGACTGAGTTTTCTTGCACCAGATCACCCTTGCAGATGTCCATCCCACTTGTATTAAAAGGCCTCTAAAGAGAGTTCTCCACAGTCTCACACAGAATAGCTTAATCCCATGTACCACTGCTGTATTCTGTATCAAGTTGGTTGCCTTCTGGTCTGTTCTGGGAAACAAGGGAACAGTCACATACCATATTTGTTATGTCAACTTTGCATACATTTCATTTTCTCATCCCCTTAAGTCTTCCATTCTTGGAAGAAGAAAAGCCCAAACACTTTTTATTTATATCTCTGTTTGAAACAAAGGCTAAATTCACAGGACACGAGGTGAGTAGGTAAACTGGCAAGCAAATACAGGAACTACGGTGAAAGAACACTGGTAATAAGACAGAAAATTACTTTTCTATTCAGCCTGTTTTATAAATTCTTGTTAATTCAGTCATTTTCTGACAGATCTTGTTCAGTAGAATGAGTCCTGATGAAAGATTTTATTACGTTATTTACCAACTCCTTAAAAAAAAAAAAAAAAAAATCAATGTTCCCTTGTATGATAAATAGCCTTTGTTATCTCTTTGGAGTATCAGGTTACCAATTCCAAGCCCATTAATAGCTTGAAAGCATTGCATTGTATTCAGTGACTGTTCTTCGTTAGTCCTGTTGCTCACCAATGCTGATTCCACTACTTGAAGTACATAGTCTGAAACATGCAGCTTGTTCTTTAGAAGTTTCTGTCCTTGCTCCCAGTGAAACCAGTGCAAAGGCTTTGATTGACTTGGAGCCATGGATGAAGCCCAAAGCAAGCACAAACACACACAATGTGGAGGGAATGGTTCTGATAAGTGAGAACATGTTTCAAAAAGCCACACAATCACTTTCTGATGAGCAAGGACAAGGGCATTCCACTACTGCCATATGTTTCTCTCTGGATGCCAGTTATTCCAGGTAGTAATGCTAGTTAATATTGCCAGCCATACAGCTGCAAAGGCACATTCATGCATTTGGTATCTTGTTTCCCAATATCAACTTTTAAATATTATTAGCTGTGGCATCTTCTTACTTTCTTCTCCAGGAAGAGTTTGACATGTGCAGACATCTGATGAGTTCCTTACTGTCTTTCTTTCCATCACATAGAAGCAGGAGAAGCAAGACAAGGATCTCAAGTCTAAGAAGTACTGGCCAAAAAAAGGTGCAATTTAGTACAGAACTGGGGGGTTTGAGTCTCTCCCTTCTATTTGCATTGAAAACTGCTTTCTTTATATTGTTCACTTAATGCCACACTAGTCAGATTTAACATTAGTATTAATCTACTAGATAACAGCTATAAATTCACTAATTGCCAAACTACATGCAGTTTTTCTATGACTTTAAGCTTTAATATTAAAGAAACACAAACTGACAACAAAATATCTACTTTTTAGAAAGCAACAAAGAATGCTTTGTTTTCAATCTTGGTTTACTTAAAAGGAGGCGATCACAATCAGTAGGGGCATGTCAGGAAGGAGGGGAAGGGAGAGGAGAAAAAGCAGATACGATCTGTTGAAGATCCCCAAACAGTCCAGTGACAAGAACAACAGACTCTCCCAACTCCTAAAGCCACACTGTCTCCCCACTTTGGCATAGACACAAAACATCTGGCCGCCTAGTGGAATTACAGCTTTTCCTTATCCATGCTCATGAAACTGCTGACTGACAATAAAACGTAAAGTTTCAAAAGGTTGCTCCAGAAACTCCAAACCTGCTTTAAATAATGGATTGAAAACATTGACAAACACTTCAGGAGTCCAAAAATAATCTAGCAAAAGACTTTCAGTTCAGTTGAAACAAAAGGAAGTTACAGCTCTTAAGATTAAAGGGAAGCATACAATAAAAAGAAAGCACCAACACTGCCTCACCATTTTAAAACCGGATGATCTGGAGACACAGCAAGGTGCACACTGGAAACACAATCAGGTGCTGTTGCAGTAAGGGAAGTAAGATGCAAGGTTACACCTAGTACAGCTTTCAAAGCAAGTAAATGAATTCAAACTACAATGTCAGCCCTGGAGCAAGGGCAGAAGCTGGATGGAAGTCAGTTACATTTCAAGTTTCTAGAAGTTTCCCTCCCCTTTCTGCTCAAAGAGGTAGTAAGGCATTAAAATCTGATGTCTCAAAATACCAAAAAACCATCACAACTGCCGACACTGGGAGAAAGAACTATCCTTTCAAAGGCATAAATGTCATACACAGTACAAAGGCAGGAGTAATACTACAGCAGAGGACAGCATTCAAGCTTACCTTCAGAGTTGTGCTGCTTATTTGCAGGTGAAAGACAGATCCTGAAGTGCCTCACAATTTTTCAAAGCTCAAATATCCTCTTAGTGCATCTGCACGATCATTTTCCATTCATAAAGAAGGTTAAACCCTCTTAACTGAAACACACATTAGTCTATATACAGTACTTGTCCCAATCCTCAAAATGTATGTCAGTCCCACACTGAAAAACTTCAAGGATCTTAACAGAGAGACTACAAGTAAACTAGCGATAACCTGTAAATATTCCCCTCTGAGTTCCAGTATCTGGCCCTACAGAGAGCACATAAGCCACGATTCCAAGATTCAGTTGGCAACCACGAGTTGAGACCTGTCTTGCATGGTGGACTCCAATATCAGAATTTAAGAAAAACATGAATTATGGTACCTGGAATTGTCAGCATCCTATTATACACAGGTTTTTTTTAAAATTTGTTACCATGGATTGAATAATACACAAGTACACAGGTTTTCTTTAATTTGTTACCATGGATTGAATTGTGGAATATTTCCCCAAACTCATTCTGAAATAGCACAATGTAATTGGCTCCAATCTTTTAAGATAGAGGACTTTACTAGTAATGTCTGAGAACTAAAGCTAATTCAGTAATGTATACTGCTACCTTTGCAAACGCTTGAGTCATCTGTTAACTGTCCCATGTGTTTTGGGAAAAAAAGTATTCACTTATATTTACTCATTTAAATTACAGATGTAGTTTGTTACATAGGAAAAGGAGACTACAGAGATGACCTTCTGTCCTCATTACCATTCTTCCCTTCTTGTGCTAAAGATAGCATAGAAAGTAAAAATAAATAAATCCTCAATAGCATTAGGAATTAGACAATGTCATGTTGAAAGATACCCTAAACGATGAGCCTTATCTCCTCCTGCTGGCTGGGACAGCAGGGGGGCTCTGACCCATAGAGGTGGGGGGAGCATTTAAGCCTTTGCTAGGTGGTCTCTTTGCAGTAGGCTCCATTCCCAGCTGTAATTGCTTGTCAGCCCTAACTGGATGCCTGAACACTCTGGAATAGTTCAGCAAAGTATTTAAACAGATGGATGGTACAGGCCACTGGAACAAAACTCGTTTTTTCTCTGGCCACAGCTCTCTTTCAGCACATTCCTTTGAAGTCTGTGCCACTGAGGAATCAACAACAGCTGAGAAACATGTGTTATCATACAACATTGAGCGCAGCAACAATATTGCACAGCAAGACGCTTTTGTTCAATAATCCTGGACTACAGAAAGCATTACAATGTCTTTTGTTGTGGGTAAGCTCTTTTTCCAAGCACACAAGAAAGTAAACAGATTCCTCCCCCCTTTAAGGAGTAACTCAAAAGTAAAGAGGTGAATTAAGCAGATTTCTCAAGTGCCTCCCATCTGAAAGCTTACAGTGCCTATCTCCTCAAGTCCTCTCAGATATATTCAACTCTCCATATTTATGTTACCACAAGGATGACTAGATGCTTACAGAGATCCGAGGGAAATAACAGCCCAGAGGGGCCCAGGCTGTGGTCCCTGTGGCAGATGTGACAGGTCCCTATATGCTACAGCTCAAACCCACCTTCCTTTCCCAAGCAGGACAAGTTCCATGGTCTCAACTTCATGGGTAACAAACTGGAGAGAGAAGCAGCAGCACGGCACTGCTCAGCACAAGTGGGCTGGTCTCCCCCTCCCCATATTTTATCAGTACCAAAAAAAGATGGCATACAGTCCTCAGAACAAGTAACAGGAGAAAACAACATTAACATCCTCTCATCAGCCAGGAAAACTATTCTTGTCAAAGCTGTGAGATCACCATACACTTTGAAGGGGATTAGGAAGGATAGCAAGAATTAGTTATTTATGAAACTGAACCTGAAACTAGTCTAACTGTCCAGATTCAGAAGCACGGAGCTAGCTATGTGCATATGCAAGAGGACAGTAAGTTATAACCTAAAGCTGATGCAGTTGCCTAATAGCAAGTTTCTACAGAATCAAGTCTCATTTTCACTGAAGAGAAAGAACTACCTGCAACAGGGTAGAGCCTTGTATCTACAAAGTTTACAAGCCTCAAACATTACAGGAAGGTGGGCACTGAGATTATAATAGATCCCATTACACTCTAAAGTCCCAACCGCAGCATGAAAAAAATGACAAGAAAACCTGAGCTTTCAAAAAGCCCTAGAAAAAACACACAACATTTACATTTAATTTCAAGATAGATATCTTAAAGACTTAAAAACCCAGGCAAAAACCTAAAATTAGAAAGCAAACAAAAAACGCATGTACTAAGCCAATCTCATAATTGCAGGGCTCACAAAAAAAATATACCAGGAACTGCATGCATCACTCTGAGGGGGGTCCTCAGCCCAGTCCCCATAAGACAGTTTTCCACCCTGCAATTCAATTTAATAGAGTTTCTTTGTGGAGAGGCCAACAGTGCCCTTCAAATTCAGCTTGAGGCAGACTGCTACGGTACCACAGAAGAAGCATGCACTGATATTGCCAGAGATATACAGGGGATAAAAGTAACTCTAGTCTCAAAACCATTACAGCAATGCAAAAAATCTTATGCCTCTCAAAATAAATGGCGATGATAAAGAGTTCTACTTTACAACTTTCGAAGAATGAATATTAGCACAAGCAAAACTACCACCCAACCGGCATTCAAAACCACAACTAAACAAGGAATAACACATTTACATGTAATTATTCTTAAAATCATGTCTAAAAGCAGTTTAACAGAGATTCAGGAAAATCTCCATATCCTACGAGGTGCAGGCAGGAAGGCAGCTTAGGCAGAGGTCATACTGCCATGCGATGGCAGAAGCAGGAACAGAACCCACCATCCTCAGCTCTGCATTTCAGCAACTAAATCTTCTTTCTAACATGTTCCTTTTCAGGGCTTCCCTCAAAAGGATTTTAAAAAGTCATGTTAATCAACTTAATTTGGCTCTTTAGAATTATTGGTGATGTTTCCAGAAACAGTCCAAGGCACAGTTTTAAAAGACTTAAACTTCTTGCTAATATGACTTGTTATTTTTCTCCTTTTATTTCCCCCTATCCCAAAGTTTTTCATCTCCAGGAAAAAGAAGATAAATTCAAACAACTGATCAAATTCTGTTGGGCTTGTGGGGTGGGGAAGGAGGAGGACAGGGAGATTACTTAAGTGTAAGAAGTGAACCACCTTAACTCTCTCAGTTGTCCTAAAGTGCATACAACTAAACACTATGAATGCCAAGCAATCATTTCAGTTCCCTCAACAATTCATCACATATCAAATAATTTTTTGCTATAAGACACAAAGAGAAGCACTTCTAGTTTAATGCCTAGCCTACTTTCTAATTAGATATCATCAAACAAAAGTCAGTCTGAAATGGTATTTTCTCTCTTCTTTAAAGAAGGAGGGGAAAAAAAAGTAGGGCTTAGTTCATTTGCAATTTAGCCATGTAACCTTGTGGTCTTCTGGAATGGCATCTGTCAACAGAGGTAATGCAACACAATCAAGACCCACACTGTTTCCTTCTGACCTAGAAAGTTGACATTTTATTCATGAACTACACATTCTCTACCGAGAAAGACATAGCTCCTTACTTTTACGACACTTAACACAATCACACCACTATCAAACACAAATAACTGGCACTTTAAAAACCCTTAAAACAGGTGTCTTTGCAGAAATCATTAGGCAATTGATTTACTTGCTCTCCACAGCCCGGCACATACTTAATTTTAACATGCGATGCTGACTGGAACCGAGGCAGAAGCTTGTAAGGTCCGAACCAGACTTCATAAACCACACGACAGCACTTTTTGACACGGATGTAAGCAGTTTCCAGCAATTTTTGTTAGTGTGTCAACCTCTGATACATCTCCAATTATGAGACAGAAAGCATGACAGGTGTAATTCTAAAGGGGACACTGAAATCTGTAGCCTTCTCCCCCTTCTGATTTTCCACACTGGTGAAACCCACGAGCAATATTGAACTGCAATTTAGCACACCGCTCTGCTGGCATATTAAAATGCCACTTTGCTGAACAGAAAATAGGTCGGCACACACCAGACTACTACAACCCCAAACCATCCCCTGGACCAGACCTTCCCAACAATAGTTCAGAGCTGCATAAACCAAGGAGCAGAATCCATTTTCCTACCCTTTAAAGTTCATGCCTCTGTATTGTCCTACTGTACTGTATTTGCTTAAGCTTTTCTCATCAATACTCTCCCACTCTTCCCCACAAAAAAAAAAAAATCTCATACATTCCCTGCTGGCAAAACAGATTTTCTTTTAATCTCTTTTTCTTACTGGGGGACAGAAAGAGAGGGGGAGGGGTTAGGGCAGGAATAAGGGAGATTAGTCGTGAAACAAATTGGCACTGTCTGGAGAGGGGGGAAAAAAAAAAAAGACCAAAACAAACAGTCCACGTCGCAAAAAAAAAAAAAAGAAAAAGAAAGATAGGCTTAATTTTCTTTTCGGGGACAGTAGGGGGGGGGAGGGGGAACCTACTACAAGATTTCCCCGAGTACGAAAAGTAGCTTCTGAAGTCCCTTTCCCAAGGACACAGAGAAATAGCCCTTACTTTTCCACACGATGCCCGAAGCAAGGAGAAAGACAAAATGCCAGGAGAGAGGAAAAGCTGGCGAGAGCTGGGGAAGTAGCGAAGGAAGAAGCGAAAGGACAGGAACGAGTGCGAACGGGCAGGGGAGACGCGTAAGGGGGAACGGGAGAGCCGAAAAGGGGGAAAAAAAAAAAAAAAAAATGATAAACCGAAGGGAAGTGGGCAACGGGCATCACGGACGGGAAAGTTGGCGAGTGCAGACAGAGGGGAGAAGGGTGCAACGGTGGAGAGGCGGCAGAGAAGGGTCACAAACCCCGCAGCGGGGACGAACCGAAAGACGCCGAGGAGAAGAGACCGGGGAGGGACGCGGAGCCGGGTGGGCTGCGGGAGAGGGAGGGAGCGAGCAGGGCGGCGGGGCAGCGGGG
>VYZW01046934.1:16837-126608 GCA_013401315.1 Balaeniceps rex
CCGCGGGGCCTGTCCCGGGGAGAGCGGGGCCGGTCCCGGGAAGAGCGGGGCCGCCCGCACCCACCTCCGGCGGGATGGGGGCGGGCGGGGAGCCCGCATCCCGGGAGGGAGCCGGGGGTCCCGCTGGAGGGAGAGCTGCAGGAGCTGAGGGGGATCTCCGGTCCCAAAGGAGGAAGACTAGTGAGAGCTCTGGCTGGGGCATAGACGTGGGGTTTTTATTTGCTTGTTTTCCCTGAGATTTTTCTATTGTTTCTGGAAGAAGCAAGAATGCCTTTGGTGCTTATTTTTAAACTGAAATGTGGAAAGGCGGCAGTCAGTGTTTTCTATTGTTTCTGCTTTGGGTTTTGATGATGGAAAATTCCCCGGGGGAAAAAAAAAAAAAAAAACACAAAAACCACCAAAACCTCGGAGCAGCAAAGACTCCTAAGCAGGCGGCTGGCTATTTTGGGCCGAAAGTTTTGAATAAGAAGTTTTAATCAGTTTTGTGTTTATGCAACTTGGAATAGGAAAAATGATGATTTCTAAAAAAACGCCAAACCTGTTCGAAAATGAACTTCAGAACCGTGATTCGCAGACATTTTTCACTGTCTGCGAACACTTGCGCTGGGTCTGCTCTCAGCTACCAGCAGCAGCAGCAGCAGGGCGGCAGTAGTCATTCCCAGCTCTTCCCTGGGCTGGTGGCCTTTGCAAAACTGCCAGTGCACCACGTTCAGAGATCAGGACACGCTGGTCATTTAAAGAAGAGTCTCATCAAGAGAACTTTTTTTGTTGTTTGTGTTATCACCATTTTAACAATATTCCTGTACCATTCCTCTTGTGGGCTTTTGAGTGTAGCACGCTTTCTCTTTTTGTTTTTCGGTGTTTTTTTTTAAGTCCTGATCCTTTAGATGAGAGCAGGAATTTGCTTCTGTGTGACTCTGCGCTGATGCTACATGAAGAACATTTTCAAGAGCGTACACATACTTCAATTTAAATGCAAGCATATAAATATTTGCAATATTTGGGTTTGGGGATGTTTCTACAAATATTTCTAGTTGGTCTGGATCTTGGGTTATGATCATAACTTCCTTCATGGCTTTATACCACCGAGTGTGTTTTTCGTAAGCACACCTGGCAAGATGTAAAGTTCCTGCTGAAAAACTCTTCTGGACACTGAAGGTCATCACTTCTAGTTCTGACCTGCGTCTATGCCTTTTTATGCTCTTTTAGACAGGAAGAGATGCTAAGCAGTCTGTGAGTAAGACCTTAAGCACAACATGAAATTAGGTATGGTGAGGAAGAAATTGCAAAGATTAGGTTAATCTGTTGGGGAGCACGTGGTTTACGTGGTCAGCTACATGCACACACCTTCACCTTAAGAAACTGAAAAAAAACAACACTGGAGGGATGCCTCTGGGAGAAAGGAATGGTGCTGATGACCAGTTCTCCTGCAATCTACTGGATGAGACTTGTTTGCACTAAGTATTTTTTACTATGACTTTCAAGAGTGTCAGCAGACAACTTACAAGCAGGAAAAAGGGATGTGTTTTCCAGGTAGATTGTTTGTTGCAAATATTTAACCAAATATTCCTGTAAAGATCCCAAGAAGTACTGTGCTCAGAATACCACTGCTTCTTTTTTTTGTGAAGCCTGTAAACACAACAGGAACTGTAAAACTCATGGAAGATCCTTTCTCAAAATCCAGGCTTCTCAGGGACCCTTATGAAGGAAGGCGAGTGATCTGGGAAACTATTGAAACTATATGACCTGGGAAGTTATTGCTAGAAAGAGAAAAGCCTTTTTCAAGGAGTTAATGGTTTACTGAAAACAAGTACTTGATAAGTCATTGAGTTTGTATTGTTTACCACTCCAGGTGTTCAGCAGAACTGGGAGCCAGAACATCAAACATCACATTTTCTATTGAAAGCTAGCTTGCCGATTAGTTTCTCAAACCCAACAATTTTTATACACTTGCCATATAATTTCCTGTTAGAAAGTTTACATTAGTGAATGAAAATCACCCTTTTATAGAGGAGAAATTAATGGCCATAACTAAGAGATTTCTGGTGAAGGTGGTCAGAACATGCATAACAAGGCATAAAATGTTTATGCTCACTAATGGCGTGGTATTTCACTTGCTGGCTGTGACAGAACTTTTGCAGCTAGGAAAAGCATTGGCATTTTTAATATTCTAATGTCTTCTTTTTCCTATTTCCCTTTTGTAATTTAGTTATGAAGGCACCGAGGAGAGCACATTTCTGCTGCTTCAAAATAATGTTTGTGAAAGTTTCGGAGTAATTTTTGCACAGCTTGATAAGCCAGTATGTCCAGGGAGGGCATCAAGTACATTTTTGAGAGTGATTTTTCACATCAAAAATGGAACTCTCTGGGAAGGTGAGGTGGTGGCAAAAAGAGAAAATCGAATCTCTATATTGATGGGATTGCATAAACATATAGGATTTGACCAAGGCTATCTCCAAAAGGGAAGATGACAATGGTCATTTAACAAAAAAGGGGGGAAATCAGCCTCAAACCCAGCCGTGAAATAGGGCTAAAATTTACAAATACCCCCCCCACTATGTAACATAGCAGCCTAGCTGTTCTTTGAGCTTTCTTGAAAGAACAAGGTGCCTTGTTTCCCCAGAAAATTGGTTAGGAAGATATTACGGAGTGATGCTAAATTGTACCAGCCAAGGACATGACTTTGTGCCTTTGTAGGATGTCTCTGCTGTGGCAGTCAGTTCCTTGCTCTCAGTGCCCACCCCAATCACTTTCTAACTTAGTTACCTTATGTGTAATCCCAAATAATTTGTGTTTTATTCACCTTCAGTCAATCCTCCTTTCGCACATTGCTGGAGAAGGGTAGGGACTCTAATTCAGTAAAACATTTAAGCACATCCTTACGTTTATGTGGAAATCTTGAGGATCTAGCCAGAGATGTTTTAAGATCTGTATCACTGGTTAATGTTTTGGGAGGCAGATTCCCATAAAGATCCTGCTTCATTTTTGCCAAAGAGGTAATTAAAGTATCCCAGGAAGGGAGTAAGACGCCCTTTTGATGCTAGCGCTGAGTGTTGCACAGGGAATTCCTTACACCACACAGCCGCACACATGCAGTCTGACACATATGTTCTTAATGAGGACAAAAAGGAGAAAATAGGCCCACATGCCTTTTGGTTATGTAAGTTTTCCAAGAACTGTGCCTTTTTGACCAAAACCAGGAAGAGAATGTTTCTGAGGTTCCTTAATTTCCTCCTCTCCTTGATCTATCTTCAGTTACCGCTGCCCTTTCCACTGTCATTTCACCTTGAGAAATCCAATGTCTTGGTGGGCTCTTTAAATTTAATCCAGACTATAAAATCAGGGCTCACTGAGAACAGAAACAGCTCTGTGTGACCAGTTACAAGTAATCAACGTAGCTTTCAGTATCATGTATTTGCAGTAAACTCTTCATGTTTGGAATAAAACAACCCTGTCTCTGCAAATGCTTTCTTTAGAAAAAAAAAAGTAGGTCTGGATTCAGCAAATTATTTAACTGTGTACATATATTTAAGCATGTGAATAGTCTCAATGGGACTGCTTGCATGATCAAAGTTATGCATGTGCTTAAGTACTCTGTTGAATTTGGTCCATAGCAAATAAATCTGAACTGATACTGAACAAGCAGAAAAACAAGCTAATTTGGAGTGGGGTTAATTTATGTCCTGCAGTGTATTTGCTTAACTGTAAAATGAACATTTCAAGAGGCTGTTTTTTTTAAAATAGAGCTGCTGTCTGAAATTCAGGGGAAGCAAACAAACATCAGATTAGAATTTAAGTTAAGTGCATTCTGCAAGCTCACTCTTCTTAATTTTGTTATTCTCTTCAGTTAATATTTATTTCTTGGAGCCTGAAGAGCAATAATTCCTGGTTGTTTCTCCTCTGGGTTTTCTAGATCTCGCCTTGTTATTCGCTGTTTATTGAGTATGAGTGACATGCTGTGTTAGATATACAGGAAAATGCAATCTCTGTCTTAAAATGGTTGCAGTCCAAAAGACTGATATTCCAAGATGCGAAATATGTTCAATTTTCATTTCACACAGCAGATTCTGGATGCTCCCAGACACTTGCAGATTTCAAGACTCAGTTCCGTGGAAGAAATCCAAATTAGCTCAAACAAACAAACAAACAAACAAATCCCAACCAAATTCCTCCGCCTTCTTCCTGACCTGGCTGTGTATGTTAACTCACATTAATTGGCGAATGAGCCTTGAATAAGTAACCAGGGCGATCCTATACTCATATTTTTGTTGTCAGTACCAGCAGTAATACCTGGTAACTCTCCCAGTTCATGGTTCCAGCCTAAGCACAGTATGAATATATTCCGGGATAGTTACAATTCTGGCAGGCAAGATAGTCATTACTCATGAGTGTGGTTCTTCTGTTTAATGCACAGGAATGGGAATCAGGTAAACCTGGTTCTATGGGTTAATCAATAAATGGCTCTTTTCCTCTGTTTTTTCTTGATTAATAGAAAGTCATCTCCTTCCTTCAGAGAGAGCTCAGTTCACTCAAGTTAGAGGAGTATGTTGAAATTTGGGAGGGGATGTTCAGAGGAGTGAAATATTACCAGCGGACCTCACCCCTGTGCATTAGCCATAAGATTGTAAGATTTGGATGAATACCTATGAACCAGGTTTTAAAGTTTTCACTGGCCTGTTTAAATCAATAGTTATCTGGCATGGTCAGTTGTAAAACCATAATTTTTAAAGCATTTTTCTTAAAGTTCTGTCTTTCATAGATCATTGCACAAGAGTCTTGGCTTTCATTAGAAAACAACATAAGTTTGTAGTTGTCATGGTTGCAAAGAAAAGCAAGAAAGGTGTGAACCTTGGCAGTTCCAAAACCAAAATGCAAATAAGAGGAAATCTAAATGTTGTATGATATGGGGGGAGAAGTTACCAATATTAGTCTTTAGACGTTTAATTTTAATGTGAATGACAACGAAATGCTTTGCCTATTAAGTTTTATGGAAGCACTTTGCATCATCTGTTTTGCCAAATCTTGGCACGAAGTATCAATATAAATCTCAAGCAATTTAGGAGACAGAAAATGACTTACTGTAGCTCTGATGAAGTATGGGCAGGTATCATCCATCTCGCATCCATCTTCCCTAGAGAAGCTAAATGGTGACAGTACCACTACGCTAACCAAGGACTGAGAAACCATCTGAAGATCAAGCTACCTAAAATAAGTCTTCTGTTGAAGAGTTGGTTTAGTATAGAAAAAACCTCACACCTTAAAAAAAAATCCAATGACGGGGACAAAAATAGTTGACTTAACTAGGAGTGAATGACAAAAAGATATTAATTTGGAAACCTGGAAATGTGCGCTTGAAACAGGTATGATATTTAATGTAGGACTTTATTTGCTTGATGTCTGGAAATCTGTGCCCTTCTCTGATCAAGGACATTTAGACAAGAATATTCTTTTATAATACACGGAAAGGTTGTAAAACCTTTGTGATTCCAATGTTTGTTTGTTTGTTTGTTTTTCCTATGAAACATAGAGGAAACCCCTCTCTCCAGGTGTGATACAAAGCTTTAAGGTACTAGAATGTCCCTCCATGAAGCTCACAAACCAGCAATATTTGAATATTTGTCATGGTACTATTGCTTATGATTTAGCACAATTATAATTTCCAGAGTAAGATATGGCTCTATGAGCAATATGTTTAAATATATATAAATACATTTATAACTATATTCACTTTCAGTTTATAAATCACAGTTTTGTTATTCTTCTGTAAAGCTGGCAAAAATATGCCAAAAGACATGCCTCCTTTTTTATTATGCACAGATTTCTATCATGCACATAAAAAGAAATACTAAACCCCTTTCATATTTTGCCCTTGTCAATAAATTCTAAACCCTCTATTTTTCCTACTGCACAGTACTTCATCTTCATCGAAAATGATGGGAATTACCTGTCCCCTGAAGCAGCAAAATCAAGTCTAATATACTTTAAAATACAAAGAGTGCAAAATTTCAAAAACACTTCAGTAATTCCAGAGTTTAAGCCCCATTTTCATAAGTAAGTTAGGGCCAGATTTCCAAAGCTTTTGGAAAATGCAAATAGATGCCTAGAGGGCTTTCAAAAGCACACATCAAAATGGAGAAGGAAAAAAAACAGAACAAAGTATTACTGCTGAGGTTTCCATATTAAGAAGTTTGCATGGGAAAAAAAGAAGAGTTTTTTGCTTCTCATGGATTTTTGGAAAAGCTTGGGAATAAACACTAGAACATCACTGTACAGCAGATCTTCAAAGCTTTGTGATAGATGTTTTAGGTCATCCTAGCAAATCTGTTGTAGCAAAAATTGGTGCTTTGCTTTGCAAAGTCTGTATTTAACATGAATTCAGCAGATTAATGTCTTTGTTGAAAACAGTTTCCCTGTTGTTTTGTAAAGTCTTTTTCTCAGACTCATTCCTTGCTTTTGTGGTCCGTCAGTTGGGAAACATGAGAGGGCAAGATACGCACTTTCAACAAAGAACTAATTTCCTGATCCTTATGACCTGAGCGCGCCAAGCTTCCCCACAGAGAAACAAATTGGATGACTATTTTAGGATAATTGGGTAGTTCGATGCCTTACAAGTAAGTTATGGGAAATCAGAGCTGTGAAAAGCTCTTTCCTGTCTTTACCTGTAGTTGCCTCTCATTGAGCACTTTTTTTTTGAGAAGTTTCT
Organism: Balaeniceps rex; assembly: GCA_013401315.1. NCBI lineage: Eukaryota > Metazoa > Chordata > Aves > Pelecaniformes > Balaenicipitidae > Balaeniceps > Balaeniceps rex. Next base: position 23,541 of record VYZW01046934.1, read on the forward strand.
TTTTTGTGTGTGTCTACTTCAGACACAACTGAAAAAGAGCAAAGAGAATACCAAAAGCAGGTTTGTGAGAAGGTTTCAGATAGCTACATTATAAACTGGTTGTTATTGGGATTAAAGTTGCCTTCCTGCTGCTTTTCTTGTCCCTTCCCTTCCTTTTACATGGTGTCTTTTTAAGTCCAAAATCTTCAAAATACTTATGTGCCTGTGTGAGGCTCCATCCACAAGCACATGTGTATTTATGGATCTATGCACATCCTCACTGGCTTAGGAGTTTCTATGTTAAACTTTTAAGAGCGTGTATCTTGGCTTCTTACATCTATTGGAAGTACCTGGCTTACTGGTGTTGCATCTAACCCCCATTTAATAACAGTTTCGTTTTCAAGGTGGGAAATTCTCGCTATTGGTTCATGGCTTGTGTTTTAACCCCAGCTCACAAAACTCACAAATTTGTTGTGTGGCACATCATTCCTCGTCCTCCTTGGGGCACGCTACGCTGACAGACCTGATCAGTCATGCAGGAGCGTGTGGACTCACAACATAGGAGAGGCTGTGCTGGGACAGGGTGCTGCGCTGCAGGGTCCCTGAGGTGCTCCACAGGGAGGTTTCCCAGTCGGAGCCTCCCTCCTAATGCCATGCGTAGGCTGGCCAGGTGGGCTGGCACAGCCACCTGGTTGCACCTTCACATAACCCATGTCTGGGCTGATGTTTCCTGGCCCAGGAGAGAGTAGAGAGCTCTATTGATAGCTATCAAATGGGCTGCCAGGGATAAAGAAGAATCTGTATCAGCAAATTTCGCTTCAGCAGACCTGGTGATCTTGGAGACTATAAATGATAACACTCCTTTGAGGTTCATAATAGTTTTATGGGTGGGTGGGAACTATACCCAGGAGCTGAGCAGGCCAGTTTTAAGAAGAGGGCACAGATCTGGGTTTCTCTTGGATCAAGTGTTTGAAAATATCATTTGACTGGTTAAAAATCACTCAGCTAGTCACTAGCAAAGTTTGGCAGCTGAGCTTCGGGCTCTGAAATCGTGTGCTCTCACCACCTGACAGCACCGGGCTGCTCCACAATCGAGAGTACATCTACAGCCAGAGTTACAGCTCTAGACGCAACCAAAGGCCAATGCCCGACGAAGCTCTGCGCAACTGCACAGAGGTGCCTCTGAGGAAGCAGACTGGCACCTCTTCCCACAGGCTGTTTTCTGCACAGCCAACACTCAGTCTTACGGGCGCATAAGAAAGGTGCATTTTCCAGCATCCCGATGTAAGGCAAAAAGCCTCACCCAGGCTAGCTGAAGACTGGGGTATGGATATGCTCACAGGAGTGACTGAAGTACAGTAGAGAGATACCCAAGCCGTTATAGAATAGCTGTAACAGTGGTGGTGTAAGGTCAGGTCTGACCTGAGATCAGGGCAAGCTAATTTACCTTTCTGGGAAATAAGCTGAACACAATGTACTCTTTTCTATACTAGGGAAGTATTTTAGAGCAGTTATTTAAAACTGCAGCTCTACTGCTGAATGGCAAGCCTATTCTGGCCCAGCCAGTTCCCTTTTTGCGGCTCCACAAAGCCACATCATTTTGGAACTGGGAAGGATTGGTGAGCTGCACAGAGTTATCGGAAGGGGGATTGTTGCTACATATTCCACCCTAGGTGGTTATCTAAATGCCCACCTAGGGTCCCTTTACAGGGGTAAAGACTGTACACCCCTGTTGCAAAGAGGTAGGGCTTCATCTTACAGGGTACGCAGGTCCTCTGGGGCATTCCTAGAAGAAGGAAGAGCAGAGTCCTGGTAGGAGGGAACTCTCTTTCTGAGACTGTCTGCTGGTGGTTAATGGCAAGTGGCACCTTCTCCTGAATATAAATCCACAAGAGAGCTCAGATCTACAATAATTTTTTTTTCCAAGAGAAAATATCATGCTCGTATGTGAAAATATAACTACAAAATCTCTGAAAATGTTCATGCACATAACTATAATGCCTGGAGAAAGGTGATTTTAATTTTGGGTACAGGGCCATATTCGCAGCATTGTTTCGAAAAGACCTATAGTGATTTATACTAAATGAGGATCTGGTCCATAATTTTCTATACCAAGGAAAAATGAGCACTGGTTTCAATTTTTTTTCCTCACTGCTCCTTATAGCCTGAAGCACAACCCTCCAGTGAACAGAATTATGAATATTCCAATGTCCTGAACATGATGGATTTTAATTTCTTAATAGAGGAAGCAGAGGAAGAGAGAAAGTAATAGCTTTGGAGAGAATGGTTCTGTTTGTTTTTTTAAATACCTACATTTGCCTGGTAGTCTGCTACGTAAGTGAATTTCCTTGAAATCTGATTATTGATGTACCTTTTTTTTTACTATATCTTTTATGTCAGACAGCCCACCAGCACAGTTCCTCAAGAGAGAATGAAAGGGGTGTAAAAGCAGAAAAAGAGATGTAATGCTAAATGGCAGGAAAAAAATTAGTATGAAGTATAGGTGGTCAAAAACCAGCAAACCAGTTTTGTTAAATTATTGATGTTTTTCTAAAGAACTCAGCTGTAAAAGGAATCTGTTATTTGATATGGTAGAAATTTAGGGTGGAAATTTCCAACGCAAAGACAACGTTTTATTTGTGCACTAAAACTTTGTATTGAAATGTAAGCACGGGAGGTGTAAGTAATGCAAGCACAGCCCTCTGACACTAACTGGATCAATACTGGATGTATTCTTCTTCATTGCTGTAAAATCACAACTCCAAGCTGCTTTCAAGGGTCTGGTCAGTAGGTAAAGGCAAACAGTGTGCCAAGCAGGAAAGCAGTAAACACGCAGTAAATTGATTTAGGCCAATTTTTATTCTTTGAAGCAATAGCAAGTAACCTCTAAGCTCTCTGTTTTTCTGACCTGTCCCTGACTTCTGCTGTTTGTTTGCTTTTTCGTGTCACTCAGTTGGTGTCATGGCTAAATAAAAAGATGGAATGATCTTTTGTTCTTGGTCACTTTTAATTTGTTTTCTACGAGTTGTACTTACAGATGGCAGAGTTATAAGGATCATAATACTAAAGAAAGCTGAAAACAAGAAAGTCTTGAATAAGATTAACTTATTTTTAGGTATTGTAGCAGAAAAGGGTTTCTCAACTAGTTAGCCGGCCTTTCAGCCAAAGAGAGGAACAAAGGAAGAGTCAAGCTGCTATAAGATAATCATTTTGTTTATCTGTGCTGTACAAACACTGCTTGTAAAGTAATGATAAGCCCTTTGCACTTAGATACCAGAGCTGATCTTGAAGGGAGAAGAGGAAGGCAGATTAAAACTCCTTGCTCTGTTTCAGAGAGGGAATGCCAGCTGGGGTCTTTTTGACTCTGCCTGTCGTCTGACTGCGGGGGTACAGTTAGTTCCCTCTCACCTCAGCCTACTTTCATTTCATGGCTCACATCAGTGAGAGGGGTATCAAGGGGCTGATGCTCTGTTTTGCTCCTGCGCTTTGAGCGAGGATGGTTTAACCTCGCTCTGAATCCCCACCATTCAGCGTCTTGCTCTCTTTGGGGTTCTTCACTGATTTTAAGCGTGCCACACCTGAGGGGCATTTCTGTCAGAAGTTGTGTCAAAACGTACATTTTTAGATTGACTAGTAGATATTTTCTGACACATCCCTCCCAGTCTTTCCTGTTGATCAATACCTTCTTGGCTGTCTCTGTAGGAGCTGGGGGTCTGCTCCATCTCAGCTTCCCTTACACAGGCTGGCATTGAAATCAGAGGCACTTTGGGCAAGTAAGAATAGTTCCTGTAGCCTGTAAAATGAAAGAAAGCAATAATAGGGCCTTGGTACTTGGAACACATAGAGAGAGGCAGGCTGATTATAAGGAAATTTGGTTTAGACAGAGTTTTGTTTCTTAGTAGTGAGAGGGTTATGAAGATGATCCTGTTTGTTATTTGCCAGTTATACCCTGCTGTGAAACTGCTTTTGTTTTCTGAGGGCTTTTTTTTTCATGCAGAGGCACTCTTCCTAAAACAATGTTCCCACCCCTGTTTCACACAAAACTTTCCCCAAAAGTTTGGCAAAGCCATACACCTATTTATATCTAGCACTGTGTGAATATTTCATCTTTCACAAGCCATGCCAAAGAGACTCACCATGAAAACAAGGATCTAAATAATTTTGGGACAAATGAGGGCTGTTTTTCTCTCTTCTAGTATTAAGTGTGTGTAAACTTCAAAGGAATAATAACCTTGAAAAAATTACAAAACCAAACATTGCTTTGAAAAATCAATGCTTTATTTCAGAAATGCTACAATGAAGCATCTGGGATGGTTTTGATTTTTTTTTTTTTATTCTCTCCACTGCCCCCCTGCACAAGCAATTTGTAGATACCCACAAGACCTAGCGTCCTCAGGACTAGCCTGGCATCTCTTCCATGAAAGAGAATGGAGTGTAAAGAGTTCTCAGAAGAGCCTCATTTTATGTGTGGTACTATGGGCCTCCACTGACAGGGCAGGTTGCATATGTGAGCAAGTATTCCTTTTTAATTTGTTTTCTCACAGTCAGTATTTGCTTTCCAAGTGGGTGAAAGAGTGCTGCTATTGATCATCCCCTGGGAAATGCCTGCACAGATAGACTACAACTGAGGAGCGTGCCTCAGAGCAGGGCTGTTGTCCCTGTGAAGCCTTGGTAGATGTCCTGCAGTGCATTGCCCCAGGCGTTCCCCTGATTCATGGCCCCTTGGACCAGGTACAGCCCATCGGGGGATCATATATGAGGACAAAAATTTGTGCCTGGCATGGTCCCAAAGAAGAGAGGCCAAGGAGCTATGGTGTAAATGTGTGAGAGAGAAGCCAAGGGGCTGAGGGATGTGAAGTAGTGGCCTGTTCTGCAAGTCCTGTGTTCAATGTGTGAGACTTGAGAGGCCTCAGTATCTGAGGGCTAAGACAGTGTACGATTATCACATTGGCCTTCAGCGTTTGGCAGTAGTTTCAGAGCCCAAGGACATGATGATATGTTTTGTTACATGGCAGGCTAATGCAAGGCATCATCTGGGATGTCAAGGAAATGTTTTTCACTCAGTATCATGAAAATTCCTAGAGTGTAAGCAAAACACCGTGCTTTCTGCTGAGTGAATTTATATGTTTCCATCTTCCTAATTTGTGTAGACACAGAAATCCCCCAGACCAGCATTAGCTTTCAAAGCCATTCTGAGAAAATACCCATTTTCCTTTGGTACTGGCAAAGTCTGCCGGTACAATCAGGTACCCTTCGTATCTGCCCTGTGCACGCACCCCTTGTGACCTTACCTCCGCGTAAGAGAGAAATCCCTCTGTGTAACACCTACGACACAGGAAACTAGTGCGAGTGTCAGACAGCTCTGGCCAAATGATTTCTGACTAGGGTCCCCAAAGAAAACGCCACACATCTGTAATATATTTATGGCTCTGCTTACTCATGGTTTCTCCTCCCTGTGGTCTCTTTTAATGAAGGGTATGAAAAATTAAACTCCTTCATAGACACCAGCAAACTAAACAGACCTAACAAATGAATGGTATGTTCCTCAAATACCATTATACATCCGTTACTGGTTGACAAATTTACATGGATACCCAGAATGGGATTTGTTACGAGTTTCCTGCAACCCATAACATGCTCAGGGCCAAATGGTTCCAGGAGCGGGACTCACGTGAGTCCCACGCTGTGACTGAGGGCACTTTTATGGCCCTTAAATGGGCAGCACTGTTTGTGCAGCAGTAAGAATGGTGAAGTGAATTTACAGTGCATAACTCCAAAATTACATTTTTTAACTATGTAGCAGCAAAATAGCCCAGAGAGGGGATGTGACCCCAAACACCCTTTATGGTGTATGAAGCAATGAAAGGGGAAGGTTGGAACTGTTCTCTGTGGTGTACCTTTAAAAAAGGTAAAACTCCTATAAGCTGGAGGGAGACCGTTCAGTCATTTCAAGGTGGATATAACTATAATACACTGTGTGATTTACATAAGACATATCTTTGGTTAAATTCTTTAAAAAGGATACCATCAATTTAAAGATTACATTTTCCTGGGTCATTAAAATTAGGCACATACTAATTTATTAAAAGGTAATTATTATATCTAGGAAGAGATAATATCTGCCAGAAATTCCAGGGAAGCTTTAGAGGTCTTGCTGTGATGAGTCAAGCTGATAACAGCATACAGTGAGACAGCTGCCTTTTCATCAAGGAAAAGGGGAGCAGTGTGGCGGCAATAATAGTTTGGGAAGGTAGCATGGAGAGACACAGCAGTGGAGCCTACTCAGAGAAAAGGAAACACATCAAACCTTATTTACTGGGTAGCATTGCAACACATCACAGAAGTGGCCACTGACTTCACTTAGCATGTGCCGAATACTGTCCAGCCATGTGCAAATAAAAAGCTCCTGTACCAAAAAGCTTTCACAATCACAACGTGCAAAAAGCCAGTGTGGATGCCCCATCAAGTAACTAGCCTGTCAGAAGATCTGAAGAAGGCTTGCAATGTAAATAACCCTTTCTTAAGTTATCTCTTGGTAGATGTTTGCAGTTAAAATGACCCCATGGGAATACGAAGGTGTCCAGATCACAGTGGCTGAGGTGGAGGCAGCGTGGCCATGTTCCCAGCCCATGTGATGTCAGCAAAGAAAACGTGTGAGCAGCAATTTCAGAAGTCAAACCTGAAGGCTACACAAACTCCGTCAGTGAGAAGATGAGCCTCTGAGGCTAATAACTTGGCTGGGGAGTGAGATGCTTCAGTGTAACAAGCACTGGACGAACAACACGCCAGAAAGCAGCAGTGTCAGCAAAGAGGCAAGGTGACAGATGTTAGCTGGAGGAAGGCTGGTCCCTCAGCCTCCCTCAGTGCACTGGGATTATCCCTGCAGGTCAGCTGCTTTCGCTGAGAAACTCTGAAAGTAGAGCTGTTAAGTAGAAAGAGGGGGGGAAAATCCTTGTTGGAATCAACGCTGAATTGCAGAGGCTGCTGCAGCAATATGGGAAGGACCTGGATAGAGACAACCCACGATGGAAAACCTATGGCTAAGAGTGAGGAGGAAAGAGCAAAGGCTGATGATATGAGGTGGCAGCGTGAGAGGCCCTGGAAGTTGGTCTCGGCTTGAACTTGGCCTCTGTGTCAGCGAGATTGTGTAAGCAGGGAAGTTCCTGCCAGCGTCTCGCTCCGGGGCTGGGGCTGGGAGCTGCAGGCTGGCAGGGACAGTATCGCTGTGAAGGCTGAGTTTCTCTTATGGCCGGGTAATCTGTACAACAATTCCCCTATGTGAATGCCAAACTAGGCTAGAGGGAGAGGGCTGAGATAAGGAACATGAAGAAAACACGCTTTATGCTGAAATTATTTTGTTAATTACTGCAATTCTAAGCCAGTCCTAAGAATTCAAAAATAACACCCTCAAAGTTCAGCATTAAGTGCCTTACCTGATGTCCACTGTTTTGAGACCACAAATAATTTCCAGCTCTTTGGCTCCTAACAAGCACCATCAGCACAAACCTTTTCCCCAAACATTCTCTGCTTTTAACCCCTGAGAGGGTCTGGGAAGCTCCGATATTATCTGCCTTTCCCTAACTTGCAGGGAGCCATCACTGAGAACTGAGAGCTGGAATGCCATGGGGCAGGAAAGGCATGTCCCAGAGGCCAGAGAAAAGAGATTTTCCAGCAAGACGTACTCTAGGCTCCATCATCCCATACCATGAGTAACTCCTAGGAGTTACTCATATTACTAACTCCACCTAGGAGCAGGAGGAGCAGGGAGGCAGGATTTGGGCAGCTAGCCAGCAGCAACCCAGCGACAGACCCTGACTCAGAGTGTGAGCAACCTTGCCCTTCCTGTGGATGTTTCCTTGAAAGGAGTGACTTGGCCTTAGGCATAGGAGCCAAAAAGGAACACCAAGAAATCATTTGTATTCAGGAATTGCTTGCTTTCCTTCTGCACAAGTCTGTTTTGTTTTTTTTTTAAGGATGAGCCTAATTGCTTCACATGCTCAGCTTCTGGTATTTAGCAACTTTTAATGTGAGAAAGACACACAGGAAAATTAATACTCATAGTTTCTGAATTGTAAGATAGCTTTCTGAGGAACTGAATGTGTTTTTTTCAGTGTTATTGTCAAGAAATCTTTGGGTCCTTGAAACTAAAACCTCTTTTCCTAATTTCTAAAAAAAAAGTCTTCATTGTGAAGGTTTGATCTGACCAGAGAATCTGAATTGTGTTTTGGGCTCCGACTTGAGATGGATTTGTAGCTTAAACAAGGAACTTCAACTTCACCTCTTCCCTAGTTTTCCCATCTGTGAATTATTGTTTTTCTTCCAGCAGAGCTTTACAAACATCCAAGCAAAAAGGCCTTGGAGAAGTATACTGTTATACAACTGCTAATCATTACTATTCTTCTATTGTATTTGGTGACGTAAGAAAGTCCTAGCCAGATGACTTAAAATCTGAGGAAATGTCTGCAAGGCATCTTGTGGTAACACATGGGTGCAGATGCCATTCATCATTTCCTTGACAGTTTAACTAACTACTCCCAAGCCAAAAAAGATCACTGAAATCCTTTCCAGAAATATTAGCTGAAGGACAGGAGCAAGTCACTAAAAGCTCAGGCAGCCTGTATAATTGGAAATGCCAAGGCTCGCGGACTATCAGGCAGGGGTCTGCAGAAGGTAATAAAAAAATGCTAGCTTGCTATGCATGGGCTTAAATTCTATACACAGGGATTTACACCTTCAATGGAAAAAAAAAAAAAAAAGAAAAAATGTTTAGAGCTCTGCACATTGTACACAGTTGGAACCACTCATCCAGAAACTCCGGTTTGAACTTTCCGAAGTACCTGTGGGATTTAGAACAAATCCCGGTTAACTTCAGTAGAACTGGGGCCCTCACATCGCTTGAATAATTGAAAGCTTGAGTCAGAATCGCCAGAAACATGTTTTTCAACCTTTTACAATTTGCAGCACCTTAAACCTTTTTTTTCCCGTGGAAGTGTCAGTTCCTGTACAGTGATTTAATACTGCAGAAAATAGGTTTGCTTTTCTTAGTTACCCTCTGCAGACCCCTTAAAAACACTCTTTGAACACAGAGATTGCAGGTTAAAAACTGTAATTTTGACATATCTCAAAATATTTATTGTTTTCTATGGAGCCCTTTGTTCCGGCATCATTCAAACACTGCACAAAAGGCAGCATCTACTCCTTGTGTTCAGAAAAAGCTGGAAAACATCAACTGTAAATGTTTAGTATTTTTTTTTTAATTTGAAAGCCAATTTCATGATTTTTGAGCTCTAGCTTACGATTTTTGAATGTTTGATGTTGGTAATGATGCATTCCTGACTTTTTCCTGGTACTACATGCCTTATTGTTGGTCCTCTACAAATTATAAGCCCAATATTACAAAATCTTTTCATACTGAAATATGGGTGGGTGGGTGTGTCCCACTTGTTTCCAGCTGAGTACCTTAGAAAACCTGAGGAAGCAATCTGTCCAGGACCATCAAAATATAACATTATAAAATTATATAGCAACATATGCGAACTTCAGATCCAGATCCATGGATCTTCTGGGACAAACTCTGTTCTAGCAAATTTGAACTCATCTCTACTCTCTATTAAAGCCTGCAAGAATGACTATCTGAGGGGACTAGAGCGAGCCAGGAAAAGGCCATCAAACACAGCTTTAAGGGTTGTATTACTTTTGGTACCAGAAAGAAGAATGGCCATAAGCGATTTGCTTTGTGTTTATAGCTTTTACCTTGGTATGTTGTTTGTCTTATAATAAACTTCTTGACTCACTAATCAGCCATTCAGAGGAGCTTTCTGAGCTGTGACTGGGGAAAAGATGAATGCGTCCAGTATTGAAATTATGCAGTGAAATGCTACTCTGCATATTATAGCTACAGCATGATATATCAGCTAATAAAACACAACATGAAAAAGGCTTTGGACGGCACACTGAGCAGTCAACGGGCTGCTGAGAAAAATGTGAAGGAAGGATTCAGTGAGCTGTGGGATGAAGGGAGGCAGTCCAGGGCAAAGGCTGAAGGCGTTAGCCTTGGTGAGGCCTGAAAGGTAACAGGAGTAGATGGCTGAGGGGCTTTGGAGTGAAAAATCTGCACTTGATATGGTCGTAGGAGAAAAAGTCTTCGTAGGACCGTAAAGAGCAGTGGATGAAAGTGATGGCGATCTGTTTGATGCAAAGAGACAGAACACTACAAAAATCTCTTCAAAATTGCAGTATATCCCAACTGGATACAACAGGAACTGAACATCACAGGTTAAGAGTTGTCACTCCACCACGGACCGCTTGACCACACCAGGGCTAATGTCACCATCACTACACACTGCAGTAACGCCTGATACCTAGACAGTAACAGGATTTTAGGGACTTGGGAAGGCAGCAGGCCCCCTCTGAAACAGTGGCACATAGGGGCTGGGAAACAAGTGAGGGACATTGTTCAGGTGTTTAATTTAAACTACATCCAGCCTGGAGGGAGTGCTCAAAAGAACTTGAGGGTCTTCTGCGTACTGGGACAGCTTTCTCCCACAGCCCCAAACTCACCAAGGATTGGTCATGCCTGACCTAAAGAGCCTGACCTGGCTGTTTGTCTAATGGTTTGGGTCGCTTTGTTTCTTTTGGTTTGGTTCCTGTAAATAAAGCTTTAACTGAGGGGACATTATTAATTGGAGTGGCTGCAGTGTTCCTTATCTGGTTTGGTGGGCAGAAAGACAAGCCTGCATATACATTTTGGCATTGGAAAGTTGTTGTTAATTGTTGCAGTTTGGAAAAACAGACTTCTCCAAGGCTAAGTATCTGAGGATCTTAATAATATGAAGCATAGACTTTCAGTTCTGAATCACCAGATTAAAACCAACTCCAAATGAGGAAGAATGCCAAGTTGCTACTTCTTGGAAAATGCTTGGTAGCCTACATGAAGTTAGCTTAGCTTCCTCAGATGAGGTCTGCCCTTTGATTTGCACCAATTTGGTCAGCTTTTAAAGTGATTGAATTAATCTAGTCCACAGCCTTGCTGAGGTGTTCACAGCTGAAATGTAGCAATGTAAGCAGAACTGCTGGAATGGGTCATATGAGCACTTGTTTCATCTGTTCATTTGTTTCAGTGGTTAGTCCCACGGCTTAGTTCAAACAGCCTTTCATGGCTGGTAAATGAAGGGAAATCTTGGGGACTTGCAGCCACCGTGGCAGCTCTGGGGTCAAATTTGCTTTTAAACCTTTGGGGATTGGTTATATGGCAGTATGGCATAACAGTGTGACTGAGCACAAACATTAAACAAACCATTAAAAGATCATTTCTCTCTGAAAAGACCATTTCTTAAGTGCCAGGAAAGGCCATAGCTACACGGTCACTGAAGCCTTTATCTGGTCCCTTGTTCACAGCCACTCTGAACACATCTTTACTTCCATGACCTTGTACTTTTCTTCTGTAGAAAAGCAATGGCCTCATTAAATAAACCTGACCAAACTGGTCCCTATTGCACACCCATTCTCTGTGTACTAAAGGTCACAAGGACAGAAATAAAAAGCTATTACTCTGCTGAACCTTCTGATATGCATAAAGAACATGAAGTGAGATTATATATATTGAGAACTGGAGCTTTCTGAATTTCAAGTACCTATTTTTACACCTATTTTACAGGGATTAGCATTTCCCCTACCCCTCCAAGCCTTGTTAACAGAGCATCATGCGGCTGTCCACAGTGATCAGCAGCAGGAGAGGGACCCTCTCTTCTGCTCAAGCATTTCTACTATTCGGGCTTATGGAATGCCAAGAACGACTACGAACTTGCCACTGGAGAGGCATGACACACTTTGGAACTAGGTTTTGCAGGTACTTGCTGACAGCAGAAAACCAGCGGACTCTTGATTTCCTCTCTAGGCTCCAGACAGGGATGTGCTTTAGTGGGCACAGTCTTCTACCTGTCTCTTTGGAGCAAGGTCTTTCCTGCCTCTTCTTTTCATTCTTGGTATGCTACTCAGCAAAGTGCTGCCTGTGCATTCACCCACCATCTTGGGTGGGTTTTGCAATCCACGCGGAGTTCCCAGAGGCCACAGCTACAAGTTGCAGTTAGATTTAAGGTAGGTTTGCTATACCTGCAGGAATGGCAAAGGAAATAGTGTGTGCAGTACATACATACACCTAGTCATGTCTCTTCCCCACTGCAGTTCTCCTCACTCACCTTAGCCATCTTTCTCTTGTGCACAGTCAGTGCAGGCATAGCACCCCTCCCCAGGACAAAGACATTCATCTCTGCTGACCCTTCCTCAACTTCTCATCTGGTCTCAGCATCTTTTTTCTCCCCAGCTTTTGGTCTCTTTGACAGCCAGACTCCGCTCCCACATCCTGACCCCCATGTCAAGCCCAGGTCGCCTCTTGCTACCCCAGGCACCCAGTCCAACGTCTGTAAACATCAAGTCTCTGTCCTCTGCCTCAGGTATTGTCTCACAGCCTAATCTCCTTCTCTTGTTCCCCATCATGGTTCTCACACTGCTGTACAGTTCTGGTAGCTTCCTTCTTCCTGGGGTATGTTCAGGAGGAGGGAAATCATAGAATCATAGAATCATAGAATGCTTTGGGTTGGAAGGGACCTTTAGAGGTCATCTAGTCCAACCCCTCTGCAGTGAGCAGGGACATCTTCAACTAGATCAGGTTGCTCAGAGCCCCGTCCAACCTGACCTTAAAGGTTTCTAGGGATGTGGCCTCCACTACCTCTCTGGGCAACCTGTTCCCAGGTTCACCACCCTCATCGTAAAAAATGTCTTCCTTATATCTTATCTTCCTTATATCTAGCCTAAATCTACCCTCCTTTAGTTTAAAACCATTACCCCTTGTCCTGTCACAACAGGCCTTGCTAAAAAGACTGTCCCCATCTTTCCTATAGGCCCCCTTTAAGTACTGAAAGGCCGCAATAAGGTCTCCCCGCAGCCTTCTCTTCTCCAGGCTGAACAGCCCCAACTCTCTCAGCCTGTCCTTGTAGGAGAGGTGCTCCAGCCCTCGGATCATTTTTGTGGCCCTCTTCTGGACTCGCTCCAACAGATCCATGTCCTTCTTGTGCTGAGGGCTCCAGAGCTGGACGCAGTACTCCAGGTGGGGTCTCACCAGAGCAGAGTAGAGGGGCAGAATCACCTCCCTCGACCTGCTGGACACGCTTCTTTTGATGCAGCCCAGGATACGGTTGGCCTTCTGGGCTGCAAGCACACACTGTTGGCTCATGTCCAGCTTTTCTTCCACCAGTACCCCCAAGTCCTTCTCCACAGGGCTGCTCTCAATCCCCTCATCTCCCAGCCTGAATCCTGGGAGTGAAAACAGCAGGAGGGAAGGAGTGCCTGCTGTTTGCTTTGGTGCCCCAATCCATGGGCTAGAGGAGCCAGAACTGCAACTAAAGCAAAAGTCTTGCTTGTTCCTAGGATGCCAGGTGTGCAGTGCTGATGAGTTTTAGGAAATCTTTAGAAAATCAAGCTGTGAAGCTTTATCGAGGCTCAATTTTACAAGCACAGGTGTGCAGATCTAACAACTCACTGCCAGCAAGTGTGAGGTCTCCCTACCTCCTCTTCCTGAGGGTCCTGCTGCCACCATTTATCTTTCACTTGCATCCCTTGGACCTACCTCTGATCACTGGCAGAAAACTAATCCAGCCACTTTCTGTGGGATTAGTGAGCTGAATTAGGGGAGCCCACAGAGGAGCCCGAGGAGCATGAGAAGTGACATGTGGAAGGGGCTGAGACAGCCTGGCCAGGACAAGGAGCAGGGCAGGGACCTCCCTGTTCTGTTAGCCCAGAGACCCTCAAAAAGCTCAGCTGGTCAGAGAGATGCGGTCTCTGGTTCTGGTCAGATGGTGCTGCTTGCAGTTTTTCAAAGCCTTGTAATGTGGTCAAATTGGGGCAGGCTTTCACAAAGGCAAATTTCATGTTCCTTTTTCAAAGGGCAAGGGCATTAAAACCTCTCTGAGAAAGATTGCCAGAAGATTTTGACAAGGCAAAATATACCCTAGTCCAGGTCTTAGAGATAAGAGAAACTTCTGACTAAGGGTTTCCTCATATAATTCAGGTTTAGGTAAATATTCAGCATGGAAATTTTAGCTAAAATATCTAATGTTTGGTAAATGTACTTAAGCAATCTTAACAATAGAGCTGCCAGCACCACCTACAAGTGGTTTGCATCCTTTTGGCAGAAAGATCTAAGATTGCATAGGTATAAGGCAAAGCTGGGAAAATTATGTTGTTCGCTATTTCCCAATGAGTCATCAACAGGTTTTTTAAAACTTTGTAATAACAGCATTTTTTTAGAACACATGAGATGCTTTTCTTCAAAAAGTAGCATTATAATGAGGGAGGAGTGGAAACACATGTGCTTTTCATCTGCACAGAATACAAAGAGACTATGTAATGTAAAGCAGACCTTAAAAGGGACAAATAAGCATGTTAAAGAAAAATGCTGGTGGAATAAATCTGGGAAAAAATGTTTCAAGTGCACATTGAAATCCTTTCCTATCATCTGAAGTATATGAGCTAGACAGAGAAAACTACACCAAGAGTCACGGAAGGGCTGATAGATAGGCTCACACACCCAGGACTAATAAACAAGTTTTGTGCAAATCTCTTTCATACTGTTTTGCTTTTCTTCTGATAAATATTTAAAAAGAGATTTGTCTTACCAGGATGACTTTAGTATGAGAAAGTGAAAAGAGCAGGGGTTTAATATTAATGCATTAAAAAGAGCTTTACAAATTGTTTTGTTTTGTTTTACTTTATTTTATACAGCGTGCAACCAGTATCACTTACAAACTCCCACATAGAGTCTTTGCCACCCTATGCTGCTGTGGTTACAAGCCACTCACAAGTAGAAGTCTGAATGATTAGGACAGGTACCTTTATGGTCTTCCAGTTTCCCTATTTTTCTCCTACTGCCTCTCAGTCTGCAGAGCCCTGGAAACACGATAGCCCAGGCCCCACCCTGCTGGTGGAAAGTTCATAGAGACCATCAATCAGAACGAGTTGCCTTTAGCAACCAGCAACAAATCTGCCCGAGTTAGCCACAGGGATGGAGAGTACGAGGTTATTGCTACGTTGAAGTTCAGCTGAGAATTCCCGGCATCAGGAAGACTTAACCTGTAGGAACTTCCAGAAAGAAAGTAAGTATTAAGTAATGTCTGCAGGGTGTGATAGGAGTCTCCTCCAGCTTGGCTGCACCCCAGTCACTGTCGCTTTGAGCAGAAAGAGACCCTAAGCCAGTCTAGAAGGTAATGATCAGGGAATTCCTCATCTGAGGTGCCTGTCTCAGATGGGGGGGGCAGGGAGAAGGCATGCTAAAAAAGCCACTGGACAGCCTGTCTTGCAGTCCTCAGCAAGGTTTCTTCTGGTTGAAAATCTGCAGGAGTGGAAATGTCACAGTCAGCCTTTCTAATAGCCTGAATTGTAGTATATTTTAATGTTAATATGGCTGACTTGTTACGTAAAACCTTAAACACCTTGACAGGGGAAGAGATATATATCTATTTATAGTATATGTATAGGTGTGTGTGCTATATACATGTATATTTGTATTGAGAAACCATATCTGACTCTTGATACCTGTACCAGGTAGTCCTTGACGTGTGTGCAGTACGATCTCCAGCCTCACCTAGGACCACCTTCTGCCCCTTCACACTACAGTAAAATGAGACAGCATGAGCTGCAAGACTGCAAAGCTCAGGAATGCACACAGAATTGCATTCATTCATAAGCCTTATCCACAGCGGACCAGTTGCTGCCTACCACAGAGAGGGTCTAAAAAAAGTGTGGCAGTCTCTGAGGCTGGGTGTCAGCAGAAGGATTATGGATTCTGACCCTCTCAGCCCAAAATGTTTTTCTAGGTCAGGGCAGCGTGGGTTTCAGCAGCTGCCCCTGTGCTAACACCTATGCCTTTGGGAACAGGAGGCGGGGAGGAAAAGAAGGGAAAACATGGACTTACACTTCAAAATCGGCTCAGGTTTCAAGGGGGAAAAAGCTGAAGAGGATAATCTCTCTTCATTCCTTTCCTCCCCTGAGCGTCAGATGTGGGGAAGGAGACTGTTGTGGTGTTGGAGGGAGGCAGAGCTGTTGTTACGCAGATCCCAGCATCTCTGTTCTGTACAACTCATCCTGCCTTTGGGGAAGTTCAGCAATTTCAACAACACTGTCCTTGGGATTTTCCAGAGGGCACGATCTACCAGTTAGTCACTCAGCCTGTTCTTCTAGTGCTCTTTTGAAAGAATCACGGCATTTTCAAAGAAGGCAGAGGTCATCACTGGCTTGGCTTGACATTTACACTTGTATTTTTTATGAGGAGATAGGGGAATGGCATTCAGTACTGGTAAACCTGAAAACAGTGGAATCCTTTTTTTCCCCTGAAAAGTTTTAGAGATCACTTTCTCACACTTATTCACAATCTAAAAATAATTCTCTCCTTTCATCAATTCATTAGCAAAAACACATTGCAGTACACTGCACCTTGTTATCAACATTCTTAGCAGTATGAACTCTGCTGCAGAGTAACTGCCTGACCACTTCTGCCTGACACATATTCATTCCATTGATAGAGCAATTAATTTTTAACTTCCCTACCTCTTTTTACACCTGTCTGAAAGATACAGGAATGCCTGAAGCCAGAGGAACTGCGTAGGTTCTGCTACCTGAGCATCTGGTAGGTCTGGGCATCAACATCCTTCCTGAACGTAGCAGGTGCTGCAGAGCTGAAAGTAGAAGAGCCTAAAATAAAATACCCAGTTTTGCATTCCTTGTACTTCCTGGTGATAAGATGGAGAATTTTTATTGTTATTTAGATTCACTATGAAGTATATACGGTAGATTTTCCATCAGATAAAGGGAGAAATATTAAACAATATTAATTAATACTAGGTGAACATTTTGAGGTCTCCATCAAGCTCAGAATCTCACTCTGCTGGGCTAGGTGAGAAGGCATTCCTTGCCTTGAAGAGTTTAAAACTTAAAGACACCAGAGAGTCATCAAAGTCAGGGACAGCCCTCTTCTCACAGACAGAGAAATTAGACCTGAAGAAGCCCTGTGTCCTTCTCCACAAGATTACCCCTTTTCCCAGAGATTCTTTTAACAATAAGACAAACTTTGCTTATTAGCAGTATTGTACACACGATCTGTTCTTTGGCAAGTGCATTCCTTAATGTGCCAATTAAAATAATTCAGTTACCTTTGGCCCTCTCAGTTTATTTAGAGACCTCAAGGTACATCAGCATACACGCAGTAATAACCAATAAGGGAATAAAGTTATAAACAATCCTAATTTGTATTATGCTGGGTACATCAAAAAGCTACTTTTCCATAATCTGCTTATTGCCTTTGTAATCCTCACACAAGACCTCTGAAAATCTCCCTAGAGCAAAAAGATAGAAAAGAATCAAAGAGGGAGAGGAAAGGGAAGCACATTTAATAATTGAGGAAGATCTCATTTGCGCAAAGGCTAATTTATGAGCACACAAAGCTTCGTATGGTTCCGTCCAAAGGCTTCAAATATGGCTGCAATGGAGAAAACCCCGTTGTGTCTAGCAGATCTAGACCATACATCTAGCACCTAGAGCTGGACTGATTGGTATCGTGGACCTAGGGAAAACCTGAGCCTAGGATGGAAGGACTTTGTTGTAAAAGGTATACAAGGAAGCAGGCAGAGCTAAAGCAGCTTTAACCCTCCTATCCAATTCAGAAAATACCAATTTCATATTTGGTTGCCCTAGTACTGAGAACTCATTTGTTTCTAGCACAAGTAAACACGGCTTTACTTCACATGGGGGAACTTTGTCCCTAAAATATAACCTATCCATGGGGATAGTCCTCTGGCCATGCCATGGCAACTAGGTAAATTCATTTATTTCAGCTCCATTTTTACCATAGTTTTGAGCCAAAAGTGAAGAGGCCCCCACAAATCTCTTCGAATTGAAGCTGCCATGTTTTGGACAGCCCAGTTTCAGTGCTGGTTTCTCCCATATTTCTGCATGCCACGCAGCCCTTGGGACAGAGACTAGTAGGTAGGTCCTGTTAGCCCTCTGAGTGCCAATGTGCTAGACAAATACCCAATGTACAAAAAAATGCTAGACTTAAAGGGAAGTATAGATCTATACCTGTGGCTTGCATTCAGATAGGTTTAAATATATTTTGAATTTATTCTCCTTTATTTTGGGGCTCCCATGTTATTTTCTGGTATTTTCTGAATAAATATGCATTAATAACCACTTGTGCTGGGCTGCACACATGTGGAGGCTCCAGCACGTTGTAGAGATGCTGAAGGCACTGCACATCCATTGCACAGAGGGTTTGTGCATGCACGGTAATCCTGATACAATCAAGAAGTGTAGGACCCACTAAGGATGTGTTGTAGAGTGTGTCTGTAAGTACAGAGTAACCAAGTATGCAGCATAGTCAAATATTAGACTGTCTGGACAGAAATACTGTTCTGACTCAGTTCCTGGAAATGTAAAGAGATCCTAGGAATATGTCTGAACTCCCCTTTTAACCTCTGAGATAAAATTTCTGGCTAGAAAATCTGGCCACATCCAGGAAATGCAGGCATATGTATGGTAGTCCTACCCAAATCATATCCTGAGTTCCCATGGTGGGAAACCGATGGCAAAGAAAAGGGGATCGGGCTGACGTGCATCTGTGTTCACAGACACGCATAATACAATAAAATGTTAAGCTACATTCCTTGCGTAGTACTATTGCTCCTGGTAGTAAATCCACACCCAGCAGGGATGGAAGAAGGAAAACCAGCCACAAGAGACAGACAACAGCACAGAAGTGACTGAAGCCAGCCTAGGGAGAAGCAAGTTCTGGGAAGCGCAATGCTCCCAGGCAGGCTCCGGGGGCCCTACAGACCCCGCTGACCCGGTAGACCCTGTAGCAGATCCCTGGGGGCAGTGCTGGTGTTGCTTTTGCTTCCCTCTCCTTGCAAAAATTTGCAAGTAAAGGCAGCACGATGAAGGTGGCTTCTTTTTTTTCTGTGGTCTCTCTGAAAGCAGAACACAATTTTCGTCAGCTTTGTAATTCAAAAGTATTTTAATTCTCTAATGACATTTATTCTTCAGGCTGTGAATTGACCATAAATAGTTCTTTGCAAGAATTTGCTATTGGGATTGTGGTATTTATTAGAGTCAAGTCAGATAAAGCACCTTAGGCTAGACTGCAGCCCTTTGGTCTCTGTTCATAGCAGAAAGGAGGCTGGGAGGACCTGGGGGATCTCCCCACCCGAAAGCATGTCACAGGCTTTCCACACTGCTTCCTCACCACATTGGCAGCATGGGAGGGCTGGGAGAAAGAGGGGGAATGACCCGGGCACACAACAGACCAGAAACCTGTACCCCAGAGAAGCTGAGTGCAGCCGGGCTGGTGTGCCATAAATCAGAGCAGTTTCTTGGACTTACAGATAGATCTAGAGCAGCACCTCTACACTGAGAAGTGGAAAGAGGCATTGATACTGTCCTCACCCTCTCCGATGCTGTGCCTCCCGTGGTCCCTATGTTGAAGAGCATAGTATGGAGTATTGCCCACTGTAATTTGTGCCCTCCTTTTGACAGCATCGCAATGTCCCAGCATAAAACTGCCAGGGGTGGCGTGAGCTGGTGGCACTGCTGCAGCACTGCTGGGGCAGGGGCTGATGGCCCCAGGCTGGGCTGAAATGTGGTGCTGGGCTGTGGGCAGGGTTGGGGAGCCCCGGAGGAGGCGGGGCAGGGGCAGTCATGGCTGGCAGTGCCCTCAAGGACCTCACAAAAATTGATTTGGGCAGGCCCTCAGGTTTGTGTTCATTATACATGAACTTCTGTACCAACGCAAATATTCTGTGGTGGGTATTCATGGATGAGCCTCAGTGATTTAGGAGCACATGTGCCAATGGAGCTCAGCATACCGCACAAACACTGAATAAATGCATAAAGTAATCAAGGTCACTGCTTCAAGTAGCCTTTTTTACAGACATCTAAAAATAGCAGTGACTAAAACAAACTGCCTTGAGTTAACACAGTGTCCAGAGTTGTCCTGCACACACCGTGGTTAAAACAGTTCTCAGCTCTTGGAAGTCAGTGGTCAGATACTTCTTTAGAACATTTTAAAGTTAATACCGTTCTTCATCCTCAAAGCAGGCCTACTTGATTGCGAGTTGATTTTGCTGTACAGTCATTTTGACACCTACATGTACTAACTCATCGTTATGCAGTCCCACCAGCGAGATCCAGAGGGTGGGAACACTCTTTGGTTATAGAAATGATTGCCTGCACTTTGATGTGGTATAAGTGTCACCACCTTTCACATCAAGAAAGGCACAAATCCCAGTATCAATCAAGGTGAATCTGCTGGCTCTGATTTGAGTTTCCCGTGTACTTTATTAGTTTAGACTTTTACAGTGAACGTAGCCTCAGAGAAGAAGCCATGACAAAGAGGAAGAAAAAACAGCTGAACTGTTTGTCTCCATGGATCAAATCCTAAGCCACTTTGCAGCCAAGTATTGGCTCAAAGACTGATGCAGCAGGATAAAAGAGTCTCTCTGTATAGGATGATGCTTTTGGAGGCAAAGCAGCCCAAGAGTCAACCCATCCACCAATGAGGGTGTCATTTGTTGTTTCTTGGAGCAAATATATTACAATGTTTACCAGTGTGAGTGTCTACTGCTTATTAAAAATAAATCCCATTCTGTCTTGCTGTCTCATTCAAGAACTTCCTGAAATTCTTGTACTACAAAAGGGTGACTGATGTGGGATGCAGAGTGTTCCTATTTTTAGTTTCATAGCTATACTTGCCAATGTTTGAAGTGCATTGATACGAACCAGAAACAGCTGGATCTTCAGTCAGCAAAATGGGAAATATAGGTGGTGCGTAGTCATTGAATTAAGAAGCTTCATTGCTGCCCATAATCACTGATTGGATATTATCTAATGGCAGAAGAAGAGATACTGTTAACATCTGACAGTTTCAATTTCAAGTATTTTTAGGAGATGCATCCATTGAAGCAGTGATTAGACAGAAGTGGACCAAAACCATCAGTTGATTGCTTTTAGACATTACAATCTCATTTTAAAATGAATGAAAAAAGTGTATAAATTTATTCAGCTGTAATTTCAGTCTGCTCGTATGTTATGGTCTTGCTCTGTTTTGCAAACATCAAAAGGAACTGATTTATGTCAAATGAGAAACACTCTTTTCTCCCCACATGAATAATTCCTGTAGTTGATTTCTACTGGGAAAGAGAAATACCTTTTATTTCTGTTATATGCCTAGACACAGATTAGAGCAATTAGCTGCATTTAGGATACTTCAGATTATTGTCTATTCTTCTGACAGGTCAAGGAAAGTAGCCCAGCAAGATCTGTTTTGAAAGAGACATTATGAAGATGTCCAAAGCAGTGTATACAGCTGGGTTCAAGTGCTTCATTTCCAAGGTCTTTGTTTTGGTAGAAAATTATGATTGAGACTAATGCCTGTACACATCCATCAAAATGGGTATTTTCTTGACTGCCTATTCAAGTGCCTCTGACACTGTTTCCGGTTAGCATCCCCAAGGCTTACAGCAGATGTTTGTTTGATGGGCTCTCATCTCCACTGTTATTTGGAAAGTCCATTTGGAAATAATAGCTCTATTACAAACCACAGAAAGCAGAGGCAACATTATCAGAATCATTTACCCTGGGCAATCCAAATGAAATCCCTGGGGAGGGGAAGAACATCTAACCGCCATGTCCATTAAAACTATTTTGGGAAAGTGCTATGAAATAAATGTGTTCATGTTCTGAAGATCCCTTTGTCTCTCCTTCCCAAAGCTAATAGGTTTTCAGTGCTGCTGGGTGTCCGAACATGCAAACACCGTATGTTCTTAATGTTGTGTAGTCGTAGCCGTTGCTGTGGTATTTCATTCAGTAAGGCTACTTTTCTGTGTTGGAACAGGAAAGCAGTTTAAAACATTATTATGTCTGTCTGTTTTTACAGGTCTGTTAAGACAGCCCCGGGTTCCTCACTCTTTTCAGAGCCTTCACTGTGCCTGAAACTGAAGCTAGTGACAACTGTGTTTAAACAAGATTTAATAAGCAGGCATCTGGCATGGTTTCCTTGACCATCATGAAAAAGAGGTTTTAGGTACCATCAGCTCCCCATTTTATTTAATGTCTGAGTCACTGGCTCAAACAAAATAGTGATTTAACCTTGACACAGCTCAGTTTAATCTTGTCTGTGTAAGTGGGAGCAAAATGGTTCAGCATGGGACTTTAATGTGCTTTCAACACACCTTGACCTTGTCTCCATCTGTGTGACCAACGACTTGAGCATAACTGTACTATGAAGGGAGACTTGATCTGTAACAGTATTTGGCTCCTATATGTTGTCTTTCAGCCAAAGTGTTTTTCTATGATGACTAAGATTCATTAGGGCTAGTCAAAGATTTACTTCCTTATTGTTGTTGTTTTTTCACAGAACTAAAATAAGGTTTTGGGGAAGAAAAATAGTTTTTATTTTTCCCTTGGACTTCATTGAAAAGCTTTGAATTTTCATTGCCAAAAATAATAACAAGAAAAAAAATCTGGCTTGTGTGATTTTTTATTACAAACAGCCAAAACACTTATACAAAAATAGGAATTTTCTTGCAAACAACATCTGTTCTACCCAAGGCTTCTTTTTGGCTTCATAAGCTTTCAGGCAGCTCTAATTCTTATCTCTGTCATATCATTAAGGCATCTGAGGCTCAGACAAATGAAGTGATTTGCCCTGGATGCCCCAGCAGGCTGGTGGCAGAGCCCAGAAGAGTCCTGTTCCCTGACATCCACTCTCATGCCTGAGCCTGTTCTCCATTCCCTCCCCTCTGCTGGAAGAAAGACATTCATCAGTGCCCCCGAGACAGCTCCAATATTGGGAATAGTCTTTGTTCTCAGAATAGAGAACAGGCCTGATAATAGTATATCTGCTGATAAATGCTGACATTATTTGGATTTAAGCATCCTCTGGAAAGACTCTGCTGCAGTCTGAAGCATTGCGACTGTGAGGAATATTATTTAGGGTCATATGTCTTTCTTCTGTTACTGTCTACTGAGCACATCCTTTAAGAAGGGATACAAAGGAGAGGGAAATGCAAAGGATGTTACTGAAGCCTACGTATTCCCCTGTCAGATAAAATGGCACTTAGCAATCAGAGTCTTTGCTACACTAACAGTCACTGGACATTTTAAACAGCGGTTGGGCTTAATTGGAATACATCATGCTTCAGTACCTGTGTAAACATTAGACCCTGTCTGCCTATTGTATAAATTTCTGCTTTGGGGGCACCAGGAAGGGTCTATTTTCACACACTGCTGCTTCTTTACCTACTACTCCAGATTGTCCATAAAAGTGTATTTTGTGCTTTGAGATGATTTATTACTGTGGCTTCCTCAGCCTCATTTGAATCAGGATTTAAATAATTGGATTTCCAATCTTCCCTTCCTATTTGTACTGCTGTTATATGCAAGCAGCTTTTGTAGGACATGGGGCCCATTATAGCCAGAAGATAACATATTTTGAATGTGATACTCTCCAATTTAGCAAATAGTGCTAATTTACTAGGATTACAGTTCTTGGATTTTCACTGATTAGTGAATGCATCTGGGGAAAGGTGAGTGCCTCAAGAAACTGAGACAGTAGTTCTTAACGTATATGTTTTTAGTGTTACTTGCCAGCAAGCTGTGTCAGCTCCTTTTTGTATATAATACAATATATACAAGGTAATATATCTTTTTAATGCTTTAGCCTCAGGAATATTGACTAAAGACTTTCCTTTCTCTTTGATTGGTAATCAGTATATATATTTTATCCAGGTTACAAGGCTTGTTATTTCCATCTCTTCATGATTCATTGAAGAACTAAGCGAAGTAAAGCTTCAAGTGTCTGTACCATGTTCAAATGTCATGGATGAATTTCATTAAAAATTGCAAGGATAAGTTTAATTTGACATTGATCAGATCAGTGGGAGACTAGGTACCATAGCAGAAAATGTATTGCAGGGATTAGCATGAATATATGAAAGTCACAAACAGATGTTCTTCTTTGCCCAGATCTGATGGTGTTATTACCTGATGAGGTGGGACCTTAGAAGAAATGTGAGGAATCAGGTTCCACTGCATGTTGTTAGGAACTGGGCAAGTGGTTGGCTCCCAGCAAAGGAGGCACAGGTCACAGGTGGGTCCAGGGTGCCCTGTTTGAGCATGAGCAGATAGGAGGCGGGTCAGGTAAAGCTGGCGCTGCTCTTGCGAGAAAAGACAGGAATGGTCCAAGCGAAGTTTGCTGGAGCAATTGTCTGGCTGCGACAGTCACTTCCACTAGAAAATACCAAGCTGCTTTCAGTAACTTGTGCCTAAGTCCCTTAGCTCCTTCAGAAAATTGTTGCTATCATCTGCTTTCTGAGGATGGCTTCTTTAGCTAGCTCCTATTTGGTCTAGGCTCTAAAGTGTGGGTGTGCTCCCTTTCCCCTTAGGAAATGTCTTTGAAGGCATCCACAAACTTTATAATTCTTCTGTGCTTTCTTGGCCTATTTAAAGTGATTGGAGAAAAGAAAAAGAAAAGGTAGAAAAGTAGTAATCCTGGAGGTGTATTGAGAGACTGTAATCTGGACTGTAGTCATCCATCCTCCCTGTGCTCCCTGGCAACATGCTATTGAATTAACACACTGTATGTACCCAGTGCATATAACAAATAATGAGGTCTCATGCTGAATTCATAAACAATCACAGAGAAGCCTCCAGGTTGTTCCCAGTACCAATAAACATTATGCAGGCTAATGTTCTGTAGTGTAATTGTACATCATAGACCTTCCCTGTAGACCATATTGCCTAGCTCTACTTGGTTTTCTTTAAAAATACATACTATGGATTTATGTTCTTGTGGCATAACAGATACTCCTCCTTGGGCCTTGTAAATGCAAGAGCTGGAAATGAACACTGGTGTAAGAGACACACAACCTTCAACAATATTTTTCCTGTCCCCTTGGCTCTCCCTGTCGCAATGGCCAGATCTTAGGCTTTTTTTGGACACCTTTTCAGCACCTTTCCCTGGGGACTCAAGAGCCTGCCATAAGGGAGCACCTGGTTAGCACAGAAGATCAAGGAGCTTGTGCATCCTCTCAGACCCCAGGCTCAATCTTTGCAGCTGATTCTGCGAGGAGTGGCTGGGCAAGAGCAGGGGATGTGGTCTGTGACCCTCGAGCAATGCCTGCTGTATTCTGAAATTAAATGTGGTGGTCAATACACTTTGGTAATTACACTGATGCATGGACATGGCATGAAAATAAGGTTTGAGAAGAGTAAAGATACAAATGGATTTATACTATCTTACTAATCAGCTAGCAAGTAGTACAGCTTAAAAAGTGCCTTTAATTTGTACAGGGCCTAGCATGGTGACAAGCTCTTTAAGATGAGCATAACCAGGAGAGCTTGGTGAGAACATGATATGCTGGACTGGGTTGGGTGTTTTGGTTTGGTTTGGGGGTTTTTTTGGGTTGGGGGGGGTGTTGTTTTTTTTTTCTCTTTCTTTTTAATGATGATAGATGATCTAGTCAATATGATCACCTCTTTTGGAAGGCATTTATAATGATCACTGTCAATATTTATGATGAAATAAAGCACTCTAAAATTTATTCATAGTCACTGAGACTATTTTTCACTTAGCATTAATGCACTGAGTGCAGAATACAGTCAGATATGTTAGCCAAGAATAAGCTCAGCCCCAATGTAGGGCTAAGGATGTTTAATGTATCTTGACAGTCATTAAGTAGTTGGTAAAGGACTGGCAATGAATTCGTTATTCTCCTTATGAATCAATTCCTATTTATAGCAAACTATCAAAAATTCCACATTATAATATGGAGATTGAGATCATACATAATGGTTCTTTCACCAGAGGCAGCCATGAAAGGACCGGTGAGACTAGAACAAATTACAGTTAATGATAGACTCTTTCTCAGAGAATTAAACACTTTAATTGGTCAATCAGGTTGGGCATTTGAGAAAGGAAGACTTGCAATTATGTGAAAGCCTGCCTACTGCACTTTGGCAGGGCCTCTGGCAATTTTTCATCAGAATTTAGATTTGTCATCATGTTCTAATGCTCATAGCTACACCTAGCCAGGAATAAATGCCGCTTCTTGACCTCTTAGGTTTTGGGGTTCCTTTGGAGAAATGAAGTTGTTAGATCAAGATTTTGGTACTGATACACTGCCGTCTTGGGGTGCAATTTATTCATGACATCTATGTATCAGCTAAAGTGTCTTTTGAAAGATTAAGTGAGATGTGATACCCAGACCTTTCTGCTTAAGGGTGAATTTCACCCTCTTTGCGTATGCATGAGGCAGTGGCATCAGTTCCTTGTGAGTTTTCCATGCTTGCTGTAGCACTGAAGTCAGGGACGTCAGGGTAGCAACACTCAGTAACAGTGCTTGAAGACATAGGTTTTGTTCCATATACTTATTTTTGAAGGGAAAGTAGGCCTGCACCTTGCATGTAATTCACAAGAGCTGCATCAGTGTACATTAACTAAAGACCCAGGTACGTGCAACAAAATTCGTTATGTGTGTTCCTGTGGAAAAGCTTTCTTCACTCTACCTCAGTTGTCCTCCAGTTAAACATCAAAATAACTCCATGTAATGCCTGCCTTGCACGTTTAGTTTGTCATTTGTTCAGAGAAGAGTTTATCTCTTAATGTGTGTTTTACCAGCCTGCTCACTATACTGCCCTGGTTCTCGATAGAAGCTTTGAGGTGCTAATGTTGTGTTGCAATTGATTTTAACAGTCTGTGTTACACCATCTGTAACAAAGCACCATTGTGCAGGTTTCTGGGTGTCCCACATGAATCAATGAGTTGGAGCAGCTGTTCTACATCAGAAAAAACTCTGCTTTCTCTCCTCTGGAGAGTCTCATATTAGAAATGAGGTAGGATTTTGTTCAAAGTGAAACAAGACTCTACCTTGCAGCAGAGAGCTGTTCTTGCTTGATGATTGTGGGGAGCATGGTGTGCTTTAGGTATGGCTAGTTACTGCTAGAAATGATTGCATTATGTTAGTGAAAGTTCATATTGCAGGCTTTGGGCTGTGTTTATTCAATGAGCTTAATAAATGAGCTTTTGAAGTGCTGGGAAGAACTAGCCTTTCCCCACATGGGAAGGAAGAGCAAGAGTGGATCACTTCAGGGATACCACAGAAGTCTCTGAGCTGAGTTAAGCTGTCTATCATCCTCAGTCGGGGTGACAGACCAGTCTGCAGTCTTGGATCAGGGGGCATAGGGCAGTTTTGGACCAAGCATGTGAAGGCTGCAGCAAGGTGATACAACAGAAGATAAAACTTTAGAGTTTGGATAGTTTACATGTCAGGAGAGAAAGGGGAGCTCGATCTTATATCCCCATCAGTCGGAGAGACTTGCCATTGCAGGGCCAGGTCTGAGGCGCTGTGAAAGCAACAGTTGATGGCTCAGTAGCTTAGCTTCACTAAGTTATCCTCTAGGATTGATGAATGGTCACATATCCTCGCTTTCCCCAGGCAGATGAATCCTTCATCCAGCACTCACCATTTAGAAGATGAGATGATTGCTGGTCCTGACAAAAAGCAGCTACATGTGGCAAGCGGCAAGAGGATAAGAGTGATTAGCGGCAACAACAAAACCCCAGAGGAAATCATGTACCAAACCAGGTTTGTTCTCTGCTGCCTTTTACAGAGGAAAAGCCACTTTTCCTAAGGAAAGTCACTTCTTTCCTCCCCCTAAGGAGAAGTCACTTCTCTTAGCTAAGCAGAGCAATGGTGAGGACAGGCCCCCACTGAACCGTACCAGGCCCATGGCCCCACAAGGCAAGGGGCCACCCTGGGGTGCAGCGGGCTTGGCCAGGGTCCGTCTGTGGTGCAGGGGCAGGTCTCGAGCAGCAGGAACAGGGCCGGGCAGGGGCTGGCCTGCGATGTGGCTGCAACATGGCTCCAGTCAGGCCTGGGGGCAATAGCCGAAGGTAAACGGCAGCTCTCAGGGAGCAAGGGAAACTTTTTTTTGTGGGAGCTAAATAGTGTCCCTACACAGGAGAAAAATCCCAGCCCGTTACTAGATAAAGCTGTCTTTTGTCCATATACAGAGCAGAGGAGCTCAGTGCTGGAGCTCTGGTGAGCGACGAAGAGGTGAGGCGCGTGCAACTGCTCTCAGTGCAGGAGAAGGGAAACCTGTGGAGGCCGAGGGCCCGAAGGGGACCCTCCATGCCGCTGGGTTCTGGAAAGAGCTTAAGCAGCGAAATATGCACATCGTGATGCCTCAAAGAAGGTAAGAAACGAAGCTGGGTTTTCAGAAAAAGGCACACGGGTTTGTCACGTCTGGGGTGTTCACAGAAAGCTGCTAACGGGCAAGGCGCCATCAAGTGTGGGATGTTCATCCTCCTCTCGTGTGTGCTCAGCACCTCCCAGGTTTGATAACAGCCTTGGGCATAAATTACTGCTCACTGCCATCAGGGCGGGGGGGTCCCATCCCCTGCTCTGGGTGAGGGTGGTGGATCCTATGCACCCCATGGCACACAGAGACATTTTTCTGCAGCTGGTGCTTGTAGGAGGTGCAGTGCTTGTGTCAGGGGCTGGCCAGGGTTCAGGCACCAGCTTGTCAGCACTGAAACAGAAGAAGAAACACTGGCTAGCTAAAGAGCCCCATTTCTGCCCTTGCCCCAGACCCTGCATCAGCCATGCTGCCATGGCATCCGCTGCCCTTAAAAACCAGCTGGCTGGCTGGCTGCCAACAGAGCAACCGAAGCAACCAGAGCCTGGGCCTAACGCACTCCTCGCTGACTGAGGATTGCATGGCTATGCAAACGGTACCTATGCCAGTGTGAGGGCATTTGGCTGCTCAGGTAGCAGTGAATCCTGCTGCCCGGGGGGCAAGAGGCCATGGTCTGGGAGAGGGGCTAACAAAGCCACCATGCGGTATGGATACAGGGGAGAACACAGAGAGAAGTCTCTGAAAGCCACGTTTGCTTTTGCTTCTCAACCTGGGAGTGGGAGAGGGTGGCTACTCCTCCTGAAGAAGGAATCCCCCTCCTCTGACTCTTCCCAGACAGCAGTTACAGCTGCCCCGTACAGGCGGAGCCCTCTTTCGCTGTGGGCAGCAGCAGGCAGCAGCCTGGCATTGCAAGCAGTGGGCAGCAGGACCATGCCGTTGCCCCCAGCAGTCTGCTGCCTCATGTAAAGGTCTGCTTTGCTTGGGCCTTTAACTCGACTCGGCAGCTTCTTTGGGAGCTCAGGTTTGCTTAGATATAAAAGAGTTTGTTGAAATTCACTGCAGCTTATTCACTGAATGCATTACAAATATTATTAAATAAAATGTAAATGCTTTTGAAATGCAAATACCATCCAGGGTTTTTCTCTCTTTTGCTTTGCTTAGGCTCACAGATAGGGGAGCTGACTCACGGTAGGGTTCTCAGGAGTCTCCAAGCTTTTAGTGTTCTGGCATTTACTACCCATAACTACACTTCTCATATTCAGATGACAAATTGGCCCTGCACCAAGGGAGCCCGTGTTTATTCAAAACATCCCAGCCTTGCTTATGATTGTGACAAATCCATACTCAAGGCTTGCTGCCAGCTTGAAAGTCTGGATCCTGATCAGCAAACTTTGATGAGAATCAATTCAATATAACTTGCTATATTAGCAGATGAAGTGGGAATGAGCCCCAGGGAGATGAAAAGCCAGCAGAGCTTCTGTTAACAGTTAGACAAAACTGCTTCCTTCATGTGTGCATTTGCATGAGCAATAGCTTTTTGATGCACTGGGCCTTCACCTTCTGTCTTTCCTCTATAGCGAGGCATACGTGATGTAACAATCCTGACCTTTTGGCTTTGCCTATTAGGAAGACATATTACTACTGTACCTTAGGATATGTTTGAGAAGTCCTTATTTTTCCCTCTAAAACATTAGTACATTTGTGGGCTTTAAAAACTATTGTTTGTTGAACTGTTCTATGTCTTCAGAAAGTACAGGGACACCCACAAAATCATGCTGGTCTCAGCTTCATACTATGTTAGAAAATGAAGGGGTCTCCAGATGAATCATTTTCAGAGGTCCCACGTGTTTTGAACTTGGCCCCCTTGCTGTACTTGTCTCATCTCATCCCTTTTTGCTATTTGTTCACCATTTTTCCTGCCCAGCTGGGAGCGGTTCCCCACAGATGTCCTGTGCCATGCAATGGCCCTGGTAAAGAAAATGTTTATTGTCTTCTTCTTCCCCACTGTGGCAAGCAGGAAGTTCGGCAGATGACGTTTCCTGTCAGGAAGTCGACACAGGGCATAGGAATCTCTGCTATCTCAAAAAACTCACCGAGCAATGCAATTTAACATGAAACTACTTTAGTGTGAGCGACTACAATTGTTATTCATAGCTTAGTCTCAAATTTGCGTTGTTATCTAGGAATGAAATTGTCACATCTCTGTCCCATGTAAGATTTGTGATTGCCTTGCAAGCTGGAAAGTCAATTTAAATTGAAGGCCCCAGTTAATAATGTACAAGATAATCAGTTTCACATGGCTGTTCTCAAAGATATTAAGGAAAGTATCAAAGAAATGCAAATAACATGTGACACGATTAGCATCATACAGAAGCATTTGGGATCAACATAGTGTCTTTGGTATCTGCCTGGTAATTATTACTGTTTCCCTGGTTTAATTACATTTATACCTGTAAGATTACAAGATAATTATCCTTGAATTTATTACAGGAAACTAGAAATTGCATGGTTTGTTAACAACAGACAAGCAGAGTATAATTGGCAAACATGACATGGTTATTTGTGCAACATCGGAACGCATGTATTATTACTTCAAAGATCCAGGGTTGTTGTGTGAGAGGCAAGCGTGAAGCCTAGCCAGTTTAGCACCTGGTAATAGGAAAGCAAAACACCAAGGAAAACACTGCATTGTAAAGCAACCTGGCAGTTCTCCAGGGCTGGAAGCAAAATCTTAAAAATTAGGTTTTAGCAATGTAGCAATTTACTACACCCTATTTCCCCTTCTATTTGTGACTTTTTGTCTTTTCCGTGCTGGAATGCCAAGAAGCATTTTTACCTATTGCATATGTTGTAGGACCAGCCTGACTAAAAAGTATCTTCTGCGATTGTAGCAGACTGGACTTTGATGACTGTAGCAGTTTCCATGTTAAACAGAGGGAGGTAAAGCTAGTCACCTTGTTTTTTGGTTTGAGTTCGGGAAAGATAATGCATTCTGATGGATAGGGCCCAGGGCAGAAAATGAGAGGACTTGCATATTATTCTTTGCCCTGCTCCTAGAGGTATTGCCCTTTGACTCCTGGAGACAGATGCTATCTCTTTACTGAGACCCTGCCCGGCACATGGTCTCTCCAAACTCAGTTAAGCCTTCTAGGCACTGGCAAAACTTATGAAGGTTAATAACGATACAGTGGAAACGGTCCCCAGTCAGTGATGGGGATGGTATTCTCAATTAATTGGCAGTAGCAGTCACCTGTATACTTCAGGGCTGCATCCTTCAGGCATTGATCAGGCAGGTTCTGCTCTGGAGTCAGGGGGCATTTAGTCTGAGTGACACATGGAGAATTCAGCTTAGCTCCTGTTGAGTCAACAGCACTGGTGTGGTACAAAATGTCACTCGTCCGAGACTCCAGCCATCACCTGAGCTGGGGCAACAGCAATCTTGGCTTGGAGTTACCTTGTAGCTATTGTGCGTTTCTAAGTAAATATAAAATTCTCTCAGCTTGGCTTTTTGTTCCTTGCATACTTATTTAAAAAAAAAAAGGAAAAGAGCAAAAGCCTCATGAAGCTCATAAGCCTTCTCCTTGCCAGCAAGCCATCAAGAGTTGCCTCCAGGTATCACTGTTCACTGAACGTCCTGGGATCCTGGGACTTCAAGAACATTGAGCAGGGTGTTGACGTATACAGTGTCAGCATAACCCCAGGCATTTCTACACATCCTCAACTCTCTATAGACATCAGATGTGAATATACCCTGGTGTTTGTGTATAATAACAGCAATTTGACTGTGTGATGGCACTGCAGCAGGTATAAATAATTATTTTCACAATGGCATTGTTTTATTTCATCTACATTGAAAGAATGTAAAATATATTTAAGCTTTGTGACAAGCCAACTAGTAGATAAGCAGTGTTACTCCTACCAAGAGACAGGAAGAGTGAGGTACCAGGAAAATGAAGAATTTAGTTTGGTATGAATACAGTGTTATGGATAACAGAAATCAAGAATTCTGAGTACTTTGCTGTAACCTCTTGAGATGACTAGCCCTTCTGCTAAGTATTCTGCCTTAATATTACCAGTGAAAAACCTACTGCACAACTGTGTAACAACATACAATAAAAAAGCAACAGCATGAAAACTCCTTGGCCAAGAAAAGGGCAAAGTGGTGAGCTGAACAGCATTGGGGAGCAGCCCAAGAGGCCTGCTCCATGCAGGGAAGGCAAGGAGAGAGCTGAGGGTGACCCCAGAACCAAGCACTCCCCATGCTGCAGGGCATTGACCCACTGGATCTGAGCTTTGTGAGCAGAGCAGTGGCAGTGATAGCAACAGGTCCTGTCCATAGTCCAGAGAACTCCAGGGAAAAGCAAGGTCACAAGTCATGTCTGAGGCCAATGCAAACACCAATTCAATAACAAGGCTAGAAACAAGTTCTCCTACAACATAGCTCAGTGGAAGAAAAATTATGATTATGTGTTACAAAGCAGAGATATTTTTCCAAATGTGTTTGAAGAAACCAGATGCCTTCTGAGAAAAATGTTCCCTTCTTTGAAAACATTTGAAAACTTTTTCCCCTTCAGAGAAAGAAGCATAATAGGGATTTAAGCAAGCCCTACCCAATGCACTATATTTGCTTCTGTAGTGCCTTCAGCATCTGAATCATCCCTCTGGTTAGATATTCTATATAGCAATGGGCTATGTTATACGACACAGTTGTCTTTTTGCAGAGTGTATTCAACCATGCCAGTGAAACTGGGAAAGATCTTGGGCCAGATTCTGTGATCCTCA
The DNA here is from genome assembly GCA_013401315.1 of Balaeniceps rex. Lineage (NCBI taxonomy): Eukaryota > Metazoa > Chordata > Aves > Pelecaniformes > Balaenicipitidae > Balaeniceps > Balaeniceps rex. The sequence goes on from VYZW01046934.1 coordinate 56,541, forward strand.
GGCTAATGTTTTACATAGCTTTTTTTTTTTTAAAAAAAAGTTTCCACTCATTAAAATTAAAAATAAACAAGCAGCAGTTTCTAATCTTCTTCAGTGACAATGTGTGACTTGTTTACACTGACTGTCTCTCTACTGCTCCCAGAAAGAAGAGCTTGAGTCTGGTAAGGGAGTACTCTCTGAGTTCTTGCTGAATCAGGGTTCAGTGTAATTACATTTCTTATCTACTTGAAGTTTATGCTGCTGTCTACCTGAGGCTACCACCCTGCAGCAAGTAGTTTGCTTGCCAGAAGTTGAGCCAGGAAGTCAAAAGCCTCCTCCACAATCAGTCACTTCAGCAAAATTGGCCCCCAGCACTAGTTTAAAAGAGAGGAGGAAAACAATGGCTCAGAGCTAAGAAGCGGTGACTAAGAGGGTCCTAATGCAAATAACTATTTTCCTCTCAGCCACGTGAGTGCTTCTAACAGACTTGTTAAGAAACAAAGAAGGGAGGATCTAAGTCTGTTTGCACCCACTTGGTTCCTCTTTGCGTGGTCAGATTGGTGCATTTAAAAAAAAACAACAAAACCTGCTGCTTTTCTGTCACATCTATTCTATAAATAACCAAAATTAACCTACAGGCTAGCAGACCTGTACTGGGTATGCTGACCCCCTAAATGTTCACAGAAGCCTATTCTGGAAAGGCTCGCTGGGCGAAATCCTGCTTTCACTGAAATCAGTGGCACGTGCTGCAAAAGCCACTAGGAGAAGCAGGGATGCAGGAAGGTGACCAGAGAACGTGTTTGTCCTGATGAATCTGCCCCCTTGCCACCATGGCTGCTACTCAACAGACACAAATTGGGGTATCTGAGAGACAAAGCAATACTAGCCACACAAAAATTCAATGCCTTCTCTACCCCCACCTCTCAATGCTAGTGATTTGTGCTTTCAGAACAGTACTCACTGGAACTGAGTCACTGTAAAAAAAAAAAAAAAAAGAAAAACAAAACCCACACAAACCCAACATCAGTTTACTTCTCCTTATCCCCCAACATTAGGCACAAGAAAGAGTTTTTCCAGCAATTGAAATTACAGGACCACGTACTGCAAGTCCAACACCAGCTGGAAATTCAAAGACAAAAGTGCTTACAGGTGAGACAAATGACCTTGCCCTGAAAACACGCATCTTCAGTTCTTCTTAATTATGCTGTTTCCCACAGAGCAAACTTTCCTTCAAAAGCAGATTAGCACAGATTAATGCAACTGAACTGGATGGCCTCTAATGCAACTGAACTGTAGCAGTGGTGCAAGAGAGCATTTAAATGGCCACGCTCTTAAATGCTAAGGTACAAGAAACTCCCCACAGTGCACAATTTTGCACTAGCTCTAAGCTTTTGCACCATTTTTGTTAGCTAGATCTCTGCATTACTGAGACTCGATAAACTATCTTTAGTGCTGATTGGCCCAAGTTAAGCCCTTGTGCCTCATTGCTTTATCAATTACAGCTGCTGATGCTTCCTGATAGACTTTTTTTTCCTCCCTTGTATTTGGCCAGACAGTGTTGTCTTTTAGGTAGAGTGAGAAAGCTGAGATTCTGGGTCTGGGTTTTGTAGTCTGCTTGTGATGTGAAGCTGGCTTCTTTTGAGGTTTTCTCTGTAAGTGTGTTAGGCCTTAGGTAACTCTTGTGCTTTAAGATACTGAATGATTTTGCCTGAATATGAAGTTGTTCTTACTTTGTACTTTATGCAGTTACCTGCAGAGGTGTATTTGTCCAGTGAATAGGTGCTAGGTATTGCCTAGTGTCAGATTGCATATGCTAGCTCTGCTCCATTTCATTTCTTCATTGTTCATTGGTGACTTGTCACAGGTCTTCTACAAGAGGAATAAATATGCTTTGAGTAGACATGGCTCAAGACTTCTCAGCATTATATGTAGAACTCAAATTTGCTTGGGGTGCAGGTGCTCTTATTGCAGCAGGAAGGAGGGAAAATTGTCTGGGCTGGAGGTGGTGTTACTCTATAGATCTTGGCCCTTTCCTCCAAGGGCATTACTCTAGCTGGCTCTCTGGAGTTCTCAAAGTGCTAAGAAAGCCATGGCTCCATTGGCCACTGGCTGCCCTAGGCAACCAGCTCTGCCTCTGTGTGAATTTAAGCGAGCTTTTTTACTCTGCAAATTGCTGTGTGAAAGGAAGAACCTGACACCTCCATTCTGATGCTTTGACTTTCCTACCCTGCTAAGATGTGAATTTAAAGAGCCTCAGCGCTTACTTCTCAGGAGTAGGTTGGTTTTGGCTATGTCTCTATTAATAAATTGAGTGGCCCAATAGGAACTGCCTTGTAGCACAAAATAACTGTTGCTTAAGACCTGGTATCTACAGTACATGTATTTTGGGCTACTCTTAGCTTCATCCAGCAGACTGAAAGTCCATTAGCAAATTGAGCTGATCATTCTGTTTAGTTTCACTTGAAAGGTCTGCTCTATGGGCTCTCAGCCTCTCTGTGTTATCAACCAAAGCACAGTGAGTGGGGACGATGGGAAGCCTGCTTTTCTGGAGCATATCTTCTGTTCTAACAACATCTAATATAGATTGACCTTTATGGCCAGCATGCAGTATTACTTCCCTGGAGCCCACCTGCTGATGGTGGGGAAAATAATGCTGGACTTTGCAATGACTGAGCTTGTAAAAGGTGAAAGTCCCTTTTTTAACTCATTGACTCAGAATGTCTGCATGCCTCTGCATCTATAGGGGGTTCAACTGCATTGGTTGCTAAGGGAAGAGCACGTGTTGTATCTGAGGAGAATTATGAGAAAGGAAATTGTTTCAATAACCTGAAATGCAGGCAGGAAAAGCCAGTATGTTATTATGGTGATTTCAGTCACTTAGTTTGGAAGGTGATGTGACGCTTAATTCATTAATATTTGCTAAGTGTTTTTAAAATTCTGTGAAGAAGTTACTTGAGAGTTGTAGAGATTACTAATGGTCTTATGCTGTAAACTTTCAGGGCTAGATTATTATTTAACTTGCTATAAACTGAGTGCTAGAGCCGTTTCATTAAAGGGTCTGTCATCACATAGATTATTAAAATGTGTTTTAATATTAAATCTTATTCCTGGTGAGCATCATGGGAACACTTCCACCTGGACTGATGGCTTCCCACTCCACCAGGACTGAGGGGTGTTTAAACTCTTGTTAGTTCTGGAACTGCCTCTATCAGTCTTGTAAATGAGCAGAACTTCTTCCCTGCTGAGATGATGATTTTTGGTTGTGGTCAGTTAACTCGCTGCAGCTGAGGCATAGGACCTGGCGGGGTGGGGGAGGAACAATGGAAGGGGATGGAGAAGAGACTTGAGATCACTTGGGATGGCTTTTGTTTCTTTTTTGAAAGAAAATAAACCCAAGAATGAAAACCTGAGGTCAAAGGTAAGTGAAAGAGAGGTCCTTGAAATGTCAGTAAGACAAGCTGCAGATACTATGCCAAAAACAGTGTTCTTGAAACTATGTTAGTTGTGATCAGTATTGCCAGGTTCGGGTTTTCCAGGTTTCCTCCTGTAACCTCAGGCTTAATTTTTCTGTTCAATCTGCTTTTGTTTTCTGATGAAACTACTAAAATAACAGTTTGGCAACATAAATTTTTCCTGTGCATGAATTTAAAAAGAACAAGCAAAGCATGAATCAGCATTTGTATTAGAGAGACACTTGAGAGAATGGCATCAAAGTCACAAGACAAAAAGCCCTTTGTGTGTTTTGGTGGTCACCTTGCTGATCCATAATGACACTCATGACACTGATAAAGAAAGCCCAACAAAAGGAAGAGGAGTGGTTCGATGTTTAGGTTTCTGGCTCTGCACTCTAGAGACCTGAGTGAGTACTTCTCTCCACCTCTTTACCCTTATGCAAGCAAGAACTGCTTTAGAGCACAGTTGGGTGTGGAAAAGCCAATTGTGAGGCCATGAGGTCTCATTAGTAGGTGAATATTGGTGGCTTCTGCAAGAAATGAAGCTCATGGGAAGCCGTGTAGGCCTGAATCCTCTCACAAGGCTTTCATAAGCTGTTTTTAAACACCATTGATGTCTCCAGAACAGCTATTAAACTATGGCTCTGCTTTCCTCTTGTGCCTAGATGTTTAGCGCAGACTGGCTTAGGCTGGGGACAGGTAGTTTGTGAATGCTGGTGTCCTGTATTTAGTATATCTCTGTGTTTTCTGTCTAAAAGTGAGATATTCCCTGCCTTAGATGGTTGCTGGCTAAAATGATAAGGTAATTGAATGCTCTCATAATGGTTGTTGCGTAGGTTCCTTGTGTAGACGGACAAGAGGCTGCTGGAGTTGCGCAGCCTTTTGGAAAGTGAAAAGGAAATGTGAGAGTATTTCTTAGGATCGTCTTGCCCTAGGGGAGGCTTTTTATTTTTAAAATAACTTCACTTGCCTTTTAAGCTTACTCTGGCACAGTCTACACACTGTTTCTTGATTTATTTTTATTTTTACAGCCATTCACTTTGAGAAGAGACTCTCTGTGGGAACAGTGTAAGAGTCATGCCAGTAACTGCTTAAGGGTTTGGGTTTTTTTTGGAGTTTTTTGTGTTGTTTGTTTTGTGTGGGATCACTCTATGCACTAGAACGCTTAAAACTGCACAAGGTGAGATGAGAGCTAAACTTGTTGATTAGGGAACCTGTCGCTTTCTAGCACTGGCCAGAAAGGAATTCCTGTTCTGTATGCACATTGCAAAGGGGCTAATGCACAGTACGAAGTCTTCAACCCCTCAGAGGCATAGGGTATGTGCTAGTGCCAAAAGCAGGACCATTGACTTTAAGTTAACGATCTGAATGGGAACACCAAAGCAAATGATTAGCATTTGCTGGTTTTAATACCTTGTGCAAACACCAGTGATATTAAAGGTACATAGAATGAAGAAGGCTGCTGGAGTCTTCCTTCTGACAGAGGAAACAAGATGAGCCTCTTCTATTCCTCAGTCTTGTCTTGTACGTAACTTTGAATAGCCCTGCATACCTTCTGGGAAATCACTGCTAGTCTGAATGCCGTATACCTTCATTCTTCTCTTTCCAGTCTTCTGTGGTAAAACTCAGTGCTCCTCAGTAACTGATTTGACTCCAGGTACATTCAGGAGTAGATGCAGCAAGAAGAACGTGACTTCAGCCTGTGTGCAGAATGAAAAAGAAACGCATGTTGGAAAGAAAGAGCTGATTCTTAACGCTCTAGTATTGCAAGCAGGTAGATAAAATGTGACTGATCTCTTGCAATGCGCTGTGTGTGTCTGCTTCCAGAGGAAAGTGGAACATAGAAAAGTGTGGGGGTTTTTGGGTGCAATGTTTCTTGTTTGTGTGGGGTTTTTTCCCCTGTCTCTCACCTCCCTGTCTCTCGCCTCCCCTTCTCTTATGGACCTGGGTAAGAGCTCACTATGGCACAGGTTTGTGACTGCTGGCTATGGCACAAGTAGAAGGTTTCCTGCATCACTAGTATAGGCCTGTTCCCATAAGGTGTTCCACCCCTCTGTGCCACTTTCCCCTTCCTCTCCATCCCTGTTGGCATTTCTATAATACAACACAAAAGTAGAAGCAAAGTTTTTGTCCCTGGAGTCTCGGTGTCACTCTGTGTGGAGGCAGAGGTTTAGTTATGAGCAGACAAAGTCTGCCACTTATGATTTGCGAGGTGTTTTAGCTTTTCCCAGTAGAAGTATTCAGGGTAGTGAGGCTGGGGACTGCCTGCAGGAGATCTCAGAGCCTGGGTGGATATGAGGTGGTTTCGGTAGTGGGGGTCAGCCCAAGTGATTTGATGGCAGTTGGGGGATTTGCTTTAGCTCAGCCAGAATCAGTTCCTGGGTCTATTTGTAAAGCTGTTGCCAGCTATGGACTACTCGATTCTAGAAGGCTGTTGCGGGAAGTTGTTGCCACCACCCTTGAACAGCTGTCAACAGGGAGACGCTATGCAGTTTGCCTTGTGACAGTATCGCCTAGTGTGGGGCACTGCAAATCCAAGGTGCTTACTCTACGTAGAGTATGATAAAGCCCTTGGAGAAGAAAGGAGCAATGAGAAATGAAAGGTTCTTGGTGACAGAAACAAAATCACTTTAGAGGAACATATTTAGGGACAGGCTGCCCCTTCCATTAGGCTTACAGGAGCACTTGGATGGCACGTGTGCTTACAGGTGTGAGGGAGGTATGAGCTTGCTGTCACCTCCTCCTGGGGCGGAAGGACAGCCTGCCCTTTTCTGCTGCCCACCCTGCCTCCTGCTCAACCCCATCACAAGAAGAGCAGCCTTGTGCACTGGGACCGTTTCCTCTGTGGCAGTTGTTAGCAGCGAGCCCGGTGGACCACAAGCAAAGCAAATAGCAGGGCATGGCTATTTTGACCATCCATACTATTCTGTTGCCCAAGGCTACTGCCTGCTTTCCCTCTGCCTGGGGGGAGCAAAAATGCCTGGCTGCCTGGATGGCTGCCAGTAGGAAGTTTTGGCACCTGCACCAGGTTGACACAAAGTCCTGGCTGGTTTGCAGCTGGAGGTGGGGGGTGAGTAGGGCAGGGTGAGATCTGCTTATTTTCTGTCTTTTCATTAGTTGGTTTTCTTGGCTGTTCCTATGCATATGTGTAAACATCTCCTCCCTGTGTTCCCCTGCCTTTGTTTTCCCTGGTGAATTGATGTTACTGTTTTTGAATGATGATGGGTTTTTTCCCTCTTCTTTTTATTTTCAAGCATGAAGTGAGGTGAATTAATGTGTGTGGGGAAAATGCCAAAGGCAAGAAGCGTTTCTGCTGGCTTGAAGGGGAAGATCTCTGCTGATCTCCCTGAAGTCCTCTGCTGCTGGCTGGACTGTTCTTGTATCAAGGAGAGATGGACACAGATTAGATCTTGTGCATGAGGGAGATGGTCAGAGCTGAAGCTCAATTTTTACGTATTTATTGCCCCTGTTGGCCCCTCATTCTGTAATGGCAGTAACTGAGGCTCTAGATCTGGATGCTGGGAGGAGGTGTTCTGGATCCAAACCTCACAGACTTGGCTGCAGCATTAACTGAGGTCACTCTGATGAGGAGTTTGCTCGCTCTTCTGCCTCCTTCCCCCCACAGCAGCTCTTGATGCATTAAGCAGACTGCTGGAACCAGAATGATGTGTATGATGTAACTGTCCAACACGTGTTAAAGAGCTCTGTGAATCTCATCAGCCAGGGAGTTTGAGCATGCCCTCTCTAACGCTGACTGCTATTTCTTCCTTGCCCCTTCCTCGCAGAGATGGGATTAGCTTCTGACACTGTACACAGAGCACTTGGGCCATCTGTCTGTATCTCTGCTAGTGCTTACTATCACTCCAGAAGAGTGATTCCATCTGAAGCATAAACTATTACCTGCAGTTTAGCTCCAACTAAAGCTTTGAGGCAGCTAGAAAGAGCAATGATTTGCTTGACCCAGCTACTCAATACAATTCATATCACACGTATTTGTGTGTAATAATAATGAATAAAATTGCTCTTCAGTGGAGTAAAATTTCAGCTCTTCAGCAACAGTAAGTATTGCATAGGGTTTTCGATGTAAAACAAATAGCTGGAGCTTGTTGTTAAAAGAGAATTCTTGGAGTATTAATATCTGGTATTGTCGCATAAACAAAGATGCTTTTACATTAATGAAGGGTTATCTAAGAACTCCCAAATTTTTTCCCCTAAATTTTTGTTTTTGAATTCAGTCACAAATCTCCTTTTTTTGGTGGTCTTTTTTTTTCCTCATGTGTTATCACAATGTACTGTGGAAAGAAGACCATGGGCTTGTTCTATAATTTCCAGCTCTGCACCAAGATGATGGTGTGATATGAGAAATCATCTTCCATTATTTTTAAGAGCATCAAGTTATTAAGGCTAATGTGGCCTGGCATGTGTATCGTGAAAAGCCATCCCTTACTCTGAAAAGCAAGAGATGCTGCACAGGACAGGGCTATGGGGAAGCTGGCCATGATGATAAAAGCATTTTTAAGGCATGTTTTCATTACTTGGGGTTAAAGCCTACTGATGACTTTTATAGGTGATTAGCTGAAAGGTATGGTCTGAACAGTTTTACATTACTTTTAATGTATCTTTTTAGTCCTTGGGAAGCAGTAGGTTGCAACTGAAACATTTTTCTTCTGTTGACTTGAAAAGAATAGTAAATCCTACATTTGCTGCTAGATTTTTTTTTTTGTGTTCTCCTGCCTTCTGCCCTTTTGCCCACAGCAGTTTGTAATTGAGTCTAACAAGGAGCATAGGCTTATTATAGGTTACTCCCTTAAAACTGGGCTTAGCAATCAGATAATTGGTTTCTTCCAGTAGATGCATGGCTACAGAACCTGAGTGAGTTTATTTTTCATTTTTTTGTGGTAATAAATGCTATATGGTTAAGTTTGACTAGTTTTTTACAGCCTGTCCCCAAGATTGTCTCAATTAATCTCTCATCACTTAAAATACTAGAAATCCCAGCAGACGAAAGTGGGGCTCATGTGGTCAGAAGCTCTTTCCATCCGCCTAGAAGGAAACCTTCAGAAACTGAGTGACATGAACCCAGATTTAATGGCTAAAGTTCAGAAAACTTGAGAAGCCAATGAAGCAGGGGCGAAATGAATTCAAGAGTAGGCTGCAGCAGCCTACCAGCAAAATTTGAGCCTCTAATGTATAACATGTGTTCCTGCTTTCATTTGTCTACTTTACAAGAGCTAATACACAGTATTTTCAGGGTTTACAAGGGTGCTTTTCTGCCTCTAGGCTATTAGCTACAGTAACGGCTTATTAAGAAAGTTAGACTTTCTCCCAGCTGGGGGAAAAAGTGGCCCTGAAGGAGACAGGGAGGAAGAAGAGAAAACTGAACATTTTGTTTAAACAACTTAACAATACAGTGCCAGAGGAAATGAATCAGAAGAGAGTGATTTCTGCAAGCATGTATGTTTTGCTTTATGAAAACAAAGAGGTTTAAATCCTGGCCTCCCAAGAGTCAACAGGGCCCATGTTTAACTTAGAATGGCAATTTGGGGTCCTGGTTCGGTTGCTATGGGTGGAGGAAGGTATTTCTAGAAGAACAAAGGGTAGTTAGTTAGGATTCTATCTAGTATAAACTCCTAGGGGTACTTCCCAGGATTATTCTGGGTTTTTTTCCTCTATAAAGTAACCTCCTTCTTCCTTACCCCACCCCTGAAAAAACACAGCTGTCGTCTTAATGTCATCTTCTACAGAAAATGAGATCATCCATGCCTGGTACAGTGCGGTCTCATCTTGTTGTTGGCCCTTGGCACAATTCCCTGGTTCTTTCCTGCTGTGGGGTCAGCCCAGCTCTGGGGAGTCTTAACACTGCTCCAAGCTGTGCCATGCTGAGGAGCCCTAAAGGACCATCTGGCAGGCAGGGACTTTAGAAGACTGTACATAAACCCCTACTTTTCTTGGACTTGCACTTTGTGATGAGGTATGAGGAGGATTCCTTCCTATCCATTTCCTACGTTAGTGAGATCCTCAGTCGCTCATTTGGAGAAGACCGAATAGGAGGATATGCTCCCAGCCCCACACCCAGTGTGGCTTGGAGCAATCTGTTTGTGTATGTATAGTCTGTAGATTGTTAATATCCGTTTGTGGGTAGATTGTCCATGTGGTTTTGTCTGTATGTATTTCCAAACCATCTTGGCCCTTTTTAAGGCTGGCTTCCTGGAATAAGCCCTCTGTGGGGTTTGAATGACTGATGCATGATTGCTATCCTTAGACCAAGACTGCTTGGCCTTTTACAATATGACTGACAGCTGTTTCACACCTCTGGTGTGTTTTCACAGCACCTTAAATATGTGCTGATGCTGAACTGGAAATACCGCTATTTGCCCTCTCCATTAGTGCATATGAATAATTGACTATCTCAAGATATTTTGAGACATCAGCTCTTCTTTTTTCCTCCACTCTAAAAACCTTGCTGTTCCCTTAGTTCCAAGTACGGTGGTACTTTCCACTGGGCTTCCTGTGTACCTCGGGCTGTCCAGTTCATTTACCCGTAAGTAGTGATAGCAGTTAGTGGGTGAAATTCTGGTCTGAACTTCCATAGCCTGTGCCCTACCTGCGTCTCTGCGTGCAGTATTTCCTGTTTCCTGACTGTAAGCCTTTGAAAGCAGCAGTTAAGTGTTTTGAAGCAAGTCTTTGATCTCTTCTCTTGCATGTTTGGAATGAGCAGTGTTAGCCTTGCTACAGCACTGACTAGCTATGGCCAGGCAGGATGGGCTGCCTATACATAGCATGCAAGTAGATCAAGGGGATAGATGTTTCTCTTTGGATATTCTACACAACCTTGTTATTCAGGTGAGAGCACAAATTCTTGTGTTTTTGTATCAGCCTAATGTAATGCAGCAGCCTGATAGGGGCTACCCTACATGGGGGCGATGAGCTGTGACCACGGGTGAAGCCAGCACAGGCCATGCAAGACCCTCTTTCCCCAGAGCCCAGGGTTGTGGTACCTGGTGACAATGGTAGGCTCCATTGACAGACCTAAACAAGGTGAGATGAGTCAGGTCTGGGATACGTCCAGGAGAGTCCAGTCAGGAACAGCAGGAGACCAGACAGGAGATGGAGCTACCTAGAGTGTTGGTACAAGAATTATTCAGCATCAGAAACAAGACTGGAAATAAGGCTACCTACAGCATTGGTCTGGGGCTTTTTGGGAAGCCTAGTCAGTGAGCTAGGATGGGGCTAGGCACAGGCATGCCAGCACCGCGGCTCCAGCAAGGACTGAAGCCCTAGGGCTGAGCTGCAATGGGGCCCATGGGCAGGGGGTGAGTGTGTGGGGTCCCAGGTGAGGCTGGCCAGAGCCATTAAGCCCACAAGTGCCCTCAGGGCTCTGAGAGCTAGAAGGCTGTTAATACAGTGTGGAGCTGATGGGCTTTTTGTTTTTATAAAAAAGCAGTAACTGGTCAACATGCTGTCATAAAGCATAGTTTGTAGTTCCTTTTTTCCAGAGAAAGCATAACTTCAATTTTCTTCCTAATAAACAGCCTGCTTTCTGAAAAATGACACCAAAAATGTATTAGTCAAAAACCAGTGAAAATAATATGCCAATGAAGTGTGTATGTGTATGAGAAACAAAATGGAAGGATAATATGAATAGTTGGCTGATCTTTTTATAGGAGGACTGAAAACATTCCTTCTGATAAGTTTTCATAGGTCTTGTGGCCCAGTGAAACAAGCCAGTTGTGCTGACAGAAGTTCTGAATGTGTCTTGCTTTTCCAAAATATGCAAATTTGGGGAAGTCTGGGAAGGTCCAAGACAGGTGTTATAATATTCTAAGCCATGTGTCCCTTGTCCTATTCTTGTCAAGTTCTCATGGATTTCTCTTCAATTCCCTATGCTAACAGTTGATTAGCAAAGCATCAATTCTGCTATCAAATAAGTAATGCCTCTGAAAGTTAATAGATGCATCTTCATTTGAAATCTTATTTCTCTTCAAAAGAACCTTATGTCGTGGTTTAGCCTCACTCGGCAACTAAGCACCACGCAGCCGCTCGCTCACCCTCCCCCTCCCCGGTGGGATGGGGGAGAGAATCGGAAGGGCAAGAGTAAGAAAACCCACGGGTTGAGATAAGAACAGTTTAATAATTGAAATAAAATAATAATAATAGTAATAATAATAATGATAATAATAATAATAATAATTGTAATGAAAAGGAGAACGAGAGAGACAAACAAAACCCAGGGAAAAGAAAACAAGTGATGCAACCGCTCACCACCCGCCGACCGACACCCAGCCAGTCCCCGAGCAGTGATCGCTGCCCCCCGGCTAACTCCCCTCGGTTTATATACTGAGCATGACGTCATATGGTATGGAATAGCCCTTTGGTCGATTTGGATCAACTATCTTGGGCCGTGCCCCCTCCCAACTTCTTGTGCACCTGGCAGAGCATGGGAAGCTGAAAAAGAAAGTCCTTGACTAGTCTAAGCATTACTTAGCAACAACTAAAACATCAGTGTGTTATCAGCATTCTTCTCATGCTAAATCCAAAACACAGCACTATGCCAGCTACTAGGAAGAAAAGTAACTCTAACTCAGCTGAAACCAGGACACCTTAATAAGAAAAATCTAAGTGAGAGTATCTGACAACAAATAACAATGTTAAGTCTTTTGAAAAGCTGCCCAAAAGAATCTGTATATTCTTCTGGTTTTAGCTTAGCAAAAATATAAGGAATCAAAGTAGGACTTTTGCCTGTTTAAGGAGCAACTCATTAGGGCTGTCTATGTATGAAGGGGTGTGCTACTGCATAGAGTTGGGCCACAATATGAAGTCTTAAGGCCAGGCTTACCAGACGCTTTTGGGATAGGGAGGAGAGGAAGAGGTTGCAAAGATCTAAGCCCTTGCTGTAACCTATCCCACAAAAGAGCACTGGAGATGTCTGGTCGAGATATAGGAAAGGGCTTTCATTAAAAATACCTGTTTAAAAAGTCATCTTGAATCGTCTTTGAAAAATCATGCTGGGTGTGAATCAAAGCTAAGGTTACTTCCTGCTGTCAGTTTTATTGTTTCAGCATTTCTGATCATGGCTGAAACAACTATTAAAGAGGTTGTTCAGCCATATTTCTAGTTCAACCAAAGTTAGGAAATACTGCAAATCTCCTTGGGTTTTCCTGAAACTTCTAGCCCCAAATTGCAGCTACAAGAAGTCTGCGTAAGATTAGTTATTTTACAACTTGTACATCAGTCTTGGAGGATCCATGGATTCCTTCTGAGAGGCCATAAAAGATAATTATCAACAGGCTTAAGTGCCCTAAACAGATTTGCACTTCCACTGGAAAAAGTACAAGGATCCACAAATGCAAAAAAGTCTCAAATGAGTGCTTTAAATTACTCTGGGCTTGTCTATAAGGAACTCATGTCTCCCAAGTTTATCCTCCATCATAACTTACATATGGGAGACAGCAGTAGAACTTACAAAGTTTTGTTTCTTGTCACTCACCCGTGAGCTGATTCTCTGGCAAGTAATAATGGTAGCCTTTCCCTCAGTCAGGCACTAATTTTGGTCCCCCCCCCCCGCCTGGGCACTGAGCTTAATTTCTGCTGCTCTGTAAAAGCTGTTTGAAATTAGTCACTAAGTTCAAAGCTATTGGAGGTGAGGGGCACTCTGTGTGTGTGTGTGTGTATACCCATCCACAGGTGTGCATGTGTTAATAAGCTGCTTAAGCTTAATTTCCTTAGGAAACAAAGCTAACAACCCAAGAAAATCAGGCTAAAACTTCTTCTTTTTTTTTTTTGAACAGCTGTAGAAACAGATATTAAATGATAAATTAAGGAGCCTATGATGCCCCCCACGCAGTTGCCATATATTAGCAACCTACATGTGATAAATACATAATGGTATACGACCTTTTCACAGATCAATGAATCCTTGTGATTTGAAGGATTGTTTATTAGAGGGTGGATGGATAGGAGGGAATAGATCAGAACCCTCTTCCGCTAATAGCACTGAAACTGTTACTTGCCACATCAGGTTATGATTTGCGTGCCTGCTCAAAGCTTTCATCCAGTTGTGTTTTGGGGTTTTTTTGTGACTATGTATTATCCTAACTTACATGTCTCAGTACAATGTGTGTGCAAGACTAAGAACTGCAATGACCATAATTACCCACTCTCATTACAGGCTCTGATTTTAATGTCCAAACTTAACATCATGTGGAGTAATGTTGTTTGGAAACACCTTATATGTGTTTTTTGCCAACAGATCCATAGAACTGGGATCATTTCAACAAAGTTTTCTTGCTTTTTCACATATGAATGTTTATGTAGATGAAAACCGTATTTGACTCGCTTACATAAAATCTTCTGTTAAGCTACTTATACTTTAATAATTATTAGTTTTTTTCCAAGAGGAAGATCGGTGCTTCCATTTTTAGTAGCGTGTTACTGGTGGGATGATAGCTTCTCTAATGCTTTTTTTTCTACTGAAGTTGTAAACCTTTACTGCTTTTATGAAATTTTCAGTGGAAAGGTTCTTGAGTCCAGAGGATGTGCTGTGGCCTGAACTGCAAAAATCAACCAATCTGTCGATAAATGGCTATTTCACATACTTTTATGTAATACTTTAGATAAAGCTTTTTTTTTGTTTCCAACATGAAACCATAATGGATACCAAAACCTCAAAAGCTGTGGTTGATGGGACTCTTATTCTCTGGCCAGCTCACAAGCTGTGTATATTTGAGACATGCATATAACATCTATTAATTATTGCTTTAGTACATCTAGTACCTACTTATCGATATATCTTTAGTATAAAAGATGGCCAAGGACTGTGTTTTACTTCTGGCCACTGCAGCTATGTGAAATTCACAGTGGACTGTCTAGTGCCAAATTTAGTTTGTGCAAACAAGCTCTAGTCCAGTTTCTCTTCCCGCTATAATCTGTTACTGTTTGAATGACAATTTCAAAGGTGTTGCAAGGTGAGATTAATCTGATCTGCTGTCGTGTATATTTAGGTGAGATGAGCTGCATGCTACAGCACTTAATTCCCTCTCTTAACCATGAAAGGGGAGCCCAGGGTGGGAAGCTCTGGCATGGGTAAAATGAATTCCACCCTGGGGGGATAGTCTGCAAGGTTTATACTCCCAAGTTAGTTAGCTTTCTCAAATAAAATCCCCTTTGCTATTTGATTCGGGGGAAGCAGCCTTGGCTCTCTTTGCAGGGGCTCTGATGTTGTGCGTCAGTGGGGAAATTTGAGGAGGTAAATGATCACAGTTCATCAACAACTCTTCTTTTACATCATGTTTCTGATCAGCGGGTGTGCTCCTCCTGATGAGCTGCAAATGTGTACTTAATATTATATTAGCTATTAACTCCCAAAGTCAACAGTTTCCCTGGTAAGATCAGAACACTTCAAACATTACTCTGTATTTAAAAAAAAAAGGCATATTTTTTCAGGGTAAAAGAACCCTTATTAAAACATTTACAGATACTTTCATGATGTTATACTGCTTTCCTAAAACACTGATCAACTGTGATGAATATGTCTGTATATGTGTCGTCATTTTTCCCCCCCTCTAGCCCCCAATTCTTCTTCAAAGAAGAGAAAGTGTTTCTGCTTTTCTAGGATCCAGAGAAGGTCCAGGCTTTTAACACTCTGTTATAAGCATGAATTGGAGCCTGAAGACCTAAAACAAGCATGTGAAAGCTGGTGGGGCACTGTTGTCTCCTTGCAGCAGGGTGAAGGGTATTCTCTTTTGAATGTTCCCTCTCCTGCTTGTGGCACAGCCAGAGACGAGATCCCTCAGTGTGTCCTGGAGCTGTCAGTCTACTCATCTGCATGAGCAGAGAAAATGAAAACCTCCTTTTGCCTGTGTCGCTCTTCTCCATGTCCCCTCTTTGAGAGTGTAAGAGATTTGCAACAGCAACTCTGCCAGGGCTGTTCACTGTTCGTTTTGTAACACCCGAATTCCTGTTTCTTTGGATTTATACTTTTATGGTTATGAAGTTCAGCAGGCTAGATGCAGTTTAACTCTCAAGCCTGGTTAATGACACTGGCGTCTCTGCGGTAGTAACAAGAGCTTGCTGTGGAAATGACAGTGCACTTACAGTAGGGAGCAACGGGCCTGATCCAAAGCCCACTTTAACTGACAGAAGCTTTTCTGTTGACCTCGCTGTAGAGTGAATTAGGCTCCCCGGTAAACAGCAGCTCCCCCGCAGCAGCAGTCAGCTGTTTTAATGCTGCAGGGAGGGATTAGTTACAAGCAAATGGTGTTTCGCCACATTCCAGGCTAGCAGCAAATTCTTATATCCCTATAGGAACAGAAAGTGTGCGCTTACCGAATGTGTGTCATGAGCAACTGCTGAGATGACAAGTTGTCAAATGGATGTTTGCTGCCTAAATAGGAGGAAAATGGTGAGCATGAGAAAAATGGATGTGTGCGTACATGTCTTGGGAATGCGCAAGCATTCAGTGAGCAGTGGTGGTGGTTTGAGCATCCCAGAGCACTGCAGTGCGCTGCTTGGCTTGATCCTGGTGTGTAACGTAAGTGGTGGGTTGTGACCCCTCAGGCAGATGTTTAGAGGTCTGCCATAAACTTGTCAGGACCTCAGATGCTTTAATGGGGGGCAGGGGGAGAGAAAGGAGGGTGGTCCAGGCAGCACTGTTAAACCTAAGCTAGTATGTCCCAAATGGTGGGTCTCAACCTCTGCTGTGTTCTGCAACAGTTCAAAGAGGTCTCAGGGTGTTTGGGCAGAGGTACAGCACTAGCTGCAGTGGGTCTGTAGTGTTACTGGCCCTTATGTGGCATGTCACTGACCTCTCAGGTTTGGGTTTTTTTTAACAGTGCGACAGTTTGATACTATACTGTACAAGAGAGAAAGGAGTCTTGGGCTTCTTTTTGACCTGGGTTATTTGTCAGTTTTGGAAGCAGTAAACAGTAAGCATAGGGGTAAGAATCAGTAGCTGGAACAGTATGTGTTTGTGGGGAGGGAGAAGGGGGGAAAAAGAACAAACCTCTTCAGCCAGCTTTTGAATCATGTGGCTGCTCTTCTAGAAGCCTGCAGTAGTTCACTTATTTTGGGGTAAAAGGGGTGAGAACATGCTTTAATTACTGGCTGCAAATGTTTAAACTGGCCTGAGAATTGCTAAGTGCATTTAATGGATGGTAGGAGCTCAGCACCTACGGGGTTGGGAGAGAGGGTCAACTTTTGTGTTTGGTGTTTGCGGCTGGTGGTTCTTTCTCCCATCCCAGTCAGAGCCAGGCTGCTGCCCAGGTGGGTTGTGTGAAGGCTGCTGAGCCAGAGGTGGATTGCAATGTCTAAAAGACTGAGAAATGATGGTCAACACTACTTGTTCATTTGATATCACAGGCAGGAACAGACTCTTGTTTTTTTGGAAACAGACCTGATGAGAAACTAATAGTCCATGGAAAGATCATTTAGCTAGATAAAGTGGGAAATTATAAGCCATATTGAGTAGTGTAAGAAGATAAGAATGCTTCCCAGGACACTTGTGCATTTGAGTGAAAGGAAATCACAGAATGATTAAATCTGTCTCAAGAGAGAAAAGGGGGATATTTCTAAGAACTCGGTAATGTGATACAGTAATTACACCTGTAAAGTAGTACAGGAATGCTGTGTGTTAAGGTCTCTAAATTAAAAGATTATTATGTGATTCAGAGATTTTTATAAGGATGTTACTGATAGGCTAATTTAACTACTGACTCATTAGACTTTCTAAAAAATACTCAATATTTCTATAAATCAGTTAATCGGTGGTTAAGACTAAGAAAGACACTAGAAAGTAGATGTTATTTCTAAACTTAATATAGGTTGAAAGGAAAAATGATTCTACTCCTGTCTGCAATTACTTTACATTGGAGTTACTCTTCCTTGTTAGAAATAAAATTACTCTGACTTGTTAATGTGAAGGAAGTCAGGCTGTAGATTCAGGTCTGTAGTATCTCTGTGGGTAGTATATTTGTAGTAAAGAGTGCAGAGTGGTAAATGCTGTTTTGTAATGGGTAGCAGGAAAGTGCAGCCCATAACTAACTCTATACTAAAGTGAGAGGGAGAGCTATCTAAGCAATAAGTGATGCTTTCTCTTTATGATAACATTCTTTTCTGGTACACTTGTAATGTATTTTGAAAGCTAGAGGCTGGCAAACTGAGACTTGTCTGTGATCAAATGGTAAATACCCTGGAGCCACCGAGGCCTGCATTGAGAATCTCCTTCCCCTTGTGCATTTTAATTCATCTCTGTGAGAGTCTCCCAAAATAGGCCTGAGTAAAAAAAAGTGATGCGAGAAGGTGAATCCAAACAAGAATATGTTTGCACTGTTTGCAGGTGTGATCGTTTCTGCAGTCTAAAGCAGCAGTGAGGCTGCTCTTCCTCGTGACAAGGATTTTCAGATCCGTTTTCAGCCCACCCTAGAAATGCTATTGGTTGGGGATTCCCCTTAGAGTTCTTATTCCCCTTCTCACTGCATGCTCCCAGTTGCTGCACTAAACTAGCTTAGCTGTGGGTTTAGTGCTGATGAAAGGTGGTCTGCTGACAGCTCTGAAGACATGTGTTAAATCTGCAGCCAGGCATGAGTACTGGGGGCCTCCTCTCTGCTCCGGCTCAGTGCTGACCTGCAGGGTGGCCTCCCATGGGACCAGACTGCTGCTGATTCTTGTTTAATCCTTGGCCTTGCTGGGGCCACTAGCAAAACCACTAATGGGTACCACTTGTAAAGGCTTATTCTGATATGTATCAACAAGTCTGACTACCAGCTCCTTCACAGCAGCTCCAGTGCAGCTGATGGTGGTAAGGACTTGCTCTTGCTACCAAGCTGAGCTCTGTTTGTGTCTGTGCTTCAGTGTGGAAGCTGGCAGCGCAAATCCCCAGCAACCAGACTTCCCAGAGGGGCAGCTGGGCCACAGCAACAGAACCAAATAACTAAAACATAAAAGGCAAGAAAACACTGAATTCTCTGCAGCTCTCTAAAGAGACTCGCCCAGAGAAGAAGAGAAGCTCTGCTACTGCATATCTCCTGCTGAGATAACTTTGAGGCAGCGTTCAGGCCATCTCTCTCGGGTCTCAAAAGAAAGATGCTCCATGCTGAGGACAGCAGCACCAGAAAAGGGTTTGTGGGAGAGGTATATACCAAATGTCTCAGCTAGCTGCCTGAAGTAAGGAAAGTATTTGAAGTAGTAGGGGTAAGGGTGTGAGAGTAAGAAAATGTGAAACAAATTGAGGTTAAAGAAATCCACCCTTAAAATTGTTTTAAACAGCTTTGTGTCTCTCTGTCTTTGACTCAAGGAGCATGAAGTACTCACGAGTCCAGCAGCAATAATCTTTTGGGGTTTTCCCCAAGTAGCTTCCCAGCTGGATTGACTTTTTCTATCCTAGTAGTGTTTCTGGCAGCAAGAAATAATGCACAGGGCTGTTTCTAAAGGTGATGCAGCTCCTGAAGCCCATAGATTTCTGTATTCTGTACTAGCAGCTATAAGAACACCAGACCTGTTTTAAACATAAAAATGTGGGGATTTGTTTTGTGTTTGTTTGGGGTGGATTTTTGCACAGGATGTAGTTGCTGTTTTAAAACCTGCACTGTGGTCTGGTATTATGGGGGTAAACTAGGTTTCCTGCAGTCTGAAGGGGAAGGTACCTGGATGTCAGATGCCCATGGGAGACAGAGGGAAAGGGCAGGAATTAGGAACAAAAATACCTAATTGGAGCTCTGAATGGAGTAAGCTTAAAGGGTACAGGGAGAAGAAAACTAAACTTGCATTTGACTTTTACTTCCATAATATTATTTTATGGAGGACTTAAGAGCAAGATGAAAAGACTTTAACACTCAAGCAGTTCTCTTTTTCCGTAGTCAATTTGCTCCATTCAACAATATCCTTTCTTTGCATCCACCTCACTTAACAGAGGTCATGTAAAGAAAGAAGTGCAGAAATAATTGAAAAGCGCTCCACTGAGGAATAACAAGTGAATTTTTTTTCCCCTGTAGCAAGACAGAGCTAAGTAATTATTTGTTAGAACTAGGAATCAACATAAGCATTAAGGAAAGAAATCACGTTTTCTTTGAGTTTCCCACCTGCTGTGCTTCCACTGTCTATAGGCAATAGTGAAGAGGAGAAAAAGTAGCGAAGTTTTGTTCTTGTATTCCACCATCCAGGCACATGGCTGAAGGCTTGATTTTTGGCAGCAGCTGACAACCTTTCCCCTTTACTTCTACTTTGTTTGTACCTGCTAGTCACAAAATCTAAAAATGCAGCTGTTGCTTGTCTTTATTACCCGCTGATTATTTTTAGTTCGCATCTTGTATTGATGATGAGGCATCCACCACCATCAGTTCAGGGGTGACTGAGGTAAGATGAGCTGCAATTTTTTTCGCTTTCTCTGCCAGAGCAAGTCAGCACATATTCAGCAGGTCATCTTGTTGGAAAATACTTGTTTGCTGAAACACAAGTTCTTTGTGCTTAATGGTGTTTTGTAACAATTTCTGATCATGGAGAGATGGACTATAAATTTCTCCAGAGATGCTAGAGAAATGCTTAATGATTCAGATGAAATTAAATGTCGGAACTATCTCCTGGTGTTGCCAAGTAGCAGATGCTTAGCAAAGGCTAAAGCAAGAGGGCATGCTAGCCTTTCCCTTGAATACCTTCCTCCTTTCTGGCAAGCTGTTGCTTTGGGCCTTCCTGAGGCAGAAGTTGTTTCTGGGTCATTGTGTTCAAAAACCACTGATGGACTGATTCTTTCTCAACTTGTCCAAATTTTCTTTAAAATTGGTTACGGGGAATATTTTGTATATCTTTTCTGTTTATGATGCTATGGAAATAATAGTCCTAGTTTGGAGAGGTGTTGAAGCCCCATGTTACTTAGAGCTAGGGGATAATCCCAGCTGACTAACAATTGTCTGCATGCTCAATATTTGGAAGATAATTAAATAATTTGCTGAGTCAGAAGCACTGTGTTTGTTTTTATCTGCCCTACTTGAGACAAATGAAGGATATGTCTATAGCAACATGTTACCCCAATTACCACCAACAGGGATCTCTTTAAGAAAAGCACTTAATGCTGTGTGTTTACACTTCTGTATTCCCAAATATAGCATAAGAAGTAGTCTAGGTAAGACTCAGGTTCTTACTTGTTCTAAATACTTAAATCCAGCACCCGTATCAGTGACTCGTAGCTCTGCTATCCAGAAAGCAAGGTATTTCAATGTGTTTCTTTACAAGTATTATTCAGGCGAGATTATGGTGTTTCTCTTAATTTTTCCAATTATTCCTTCAGTGATGATAATGTACAAGGAAAAAAGTAATTTATTCCTGCCTCTCTACTTATCAGCTGTGTAGAGCTTTTGACTTCCTCTGGGAGTCTGCTTTGCATTCCAGTGTGTATGTTATTGCAAGTCAGTAATTCCCATTTCTCCCCCCTCCCCGTTACCCTCCACTACAGCATCTCATTCTGATCCTGTGTTAGGCTTGCCCAAGTGTCAAGCTAGAAGGACTTATGATAGCATTTCTCTTGGCTAACGCTGGTATAGGAGAAAGGAATTTGGCTCATGCTATCTTAAGCGGGGGGACTTTCCTTGAGAAAATAGATATGACACTTCTATGACGAGCATCTCTCAGTTTTGATGGATAGGGTTTTCCATAACTGGCTGGAGCAATGGTCTGCTGATCTTGGACCATGGCCTCTGCAAGCAGTCCCTACCAGCTGCTTCAGTGGGAAATGGCAGAGACCCTATGGGTGGCACTGGTTGAATAAACGGTCTCAGGGAAAGCTTCTCTCTAATCTCTGATAGCTGGAGGTTGGCTCTACTCTGAGACGTGAGGATTTACCCCTTCTATACTTAACGGTATGTTTATTTTGTTATAATGTTGTTGTCTTCATGGCTGTTCGTGTATCATAATTGTCACCTGTAATGGTGAGCTCTATCGGTTAATTGTGCAACAGATTTTAAATATACTGCCTTTTTCGGTCTCAGCTGATGACCTCTCGTTCACTACTCAATGCTCTTTCCTTCAAAAAAAAAAAAAAGCAACAAAGGCAGACAGATCTTTTAAATCATTGTTTTTAAATGAGTTTTCCATTCTCCTACCACGTCAATATTTTCCTTTGTGAAGCCAAAGGCTAAGATGCAATATTGGCATTACTTCCCAAGTGTCTTGCATGTCTCTCTTGTAAAGATCTAGGTACCAAGCTAGTCTCCAAGTATTTTAAGTTCATTAATAGAAGATGTAAATCCAGTTGATCGTGACTGTCCAGGCCACAATAAGCCATTAATGAATCTTCTTTTTCTAAGTGGTGTATATATGAGGTGATTTCCTAAAAACAGGGAGAGCTTGCAACATATCCTGTAGGTCATTAAACATTCTCAGACTGAAGGTGAGAATCTGGAGGGGCAAAAAAAGGAGTGCTTGCTCTGGAGCTCCTTCTTGGGAAATGAACAAATCTGGGTCTTATTGTGCTTAGTGGAGAGATCTATGTTCCTATTCCTACAGGAGGGAAGAAATTCCTTAGTTATCCCAAACAATTAGAATCTTTTCAAGTTGAAAGTAACCACTTCTGACTAGGCACCTTATAGTAAGGCTTCAGTAGGTTTTTCAGAGCCTGGTCATATTGCCCTTCCTTCTCCTGCTCCTCTCTTATGTCATTCTCTCAGCTCTTACTGCTTTTCAGTCTGAGCCCAGTTCATCCTCCTACTACAGTTTGTACCACCCTTTGCTGTAGGCAAAAGGTACAACCTGTCACAGTAAAATACAGCCATCACAAGGCATGTCTTTGGGTAGGTGAACTCTTTTCCAGGCTCTTCCCATGTTCTGTGGTGGTTTCCTGGGCCCTAAGCAGATTGGCTCCGTATATATGTGGCATACTTGTATGTAGTTAATAAGTTATTGGGACCCACCTATGTCTGAGTATTCTCATAACTTTAGATACTGTATGTAGGAAAAACTGCCCTTGTTACTGTTCTGAACTGCGAACTGTGACATAGACAGGAACAGAGAGTGCCAGCTCCTCATGCTGAAGAGTTCTTGCCTTGGGTCTGTACTAAAAAGAACGGAGCATTTTTTCTCTCTCTGAAAAACAGCTCCCCTGCCTGTGCACTTGATAGGTTGGGGGGGAGGCGTTGTGGTGGTGCCTTTTTTTTTTAAGGTTTAGGGAACTTGTTTAAAAATCCTGATCATGGTTTTTAAAGTACCCCCTGGTTGTATGGCCTCTAAATTTAGTGTGCCTTGTCTCGTGCCTTGTCTCGTGCCCTGGGGGTTGTCTGTGCTGCATGGTGCAGAACTGGGCAGAGGCATTTGAGCTAGGGCCAAGCGACCCGGCTTGGTCACCAGGAGCAAGCAAGCTGTGTCACTGGATGCTCTGGCTGTGCCAGTTAAGTCTGTGGTGAGGTTCACCCCCTGCTATAACCACTTCCAGGATTCAAGCGCGATGTTCTGCCTGGTACCACTGTGGGCAGTAAGGTAGACCAGATCTTGTGGAGTGGCGCAGGGCCCTCTGCCCACTGCTACATTATGCAGTGTACCTGTGCCTGTAGGGAACTGATTTTCATGGGGAATATGTTTCCTTATCTTCTGTGTGGCGGCAAAGGGTCAAAAATGCTGTGTAAGCAGAACTAGACATATATTTCTGGACCTCCTAGAGCTGAGAAGGAAACGGAGATGCTTGTTTTGTGTGTATGAGAAATGGTGCTTTGCTGTTTTTGAAAAGGTATTTTATTTCTTTGACTAATTCTAAGGGAAACTTGCTGTATTTCTGTCCCTGCTCACCCTGCCCTGACATGTACCCCATATATGATAACTTTGTTTAATTCCCTACCTTTACTGAGTGTTTCCCTACTAGCCCTGGACCTAAGAAAACCCAAATGTAGAGCTCTATGTGAAAGAGATCTAATATAAAGGATAAAAAGTAACTGTTAAGTAGAAAGCACAGCAATTCAAATTCCTGTAGCATAACACACTTACTGTCAACATGACTGATGCCAATAACATACAGCAAGAAGACAGGCACAGTGTTGAGGGATGCTGGTTGTTAAAAGCTGTGCTCCTGATGAGGAACACGTGAGCAGCAAGCTGGTTAACTGCTGGTGCCTGTTTTCTCTGAAGCCCCTCTCTGTTCCCAGCCCTTCCTTCAGAGCTTGTGAGTCACTTCCCCTCTTCCCTGAAGAGAAGCTCCTTAAAAAACGGCATCCCAGGGTGCCGTGTTTATTGACTTTCAGGGACTTTCAGAACAAAATCATTCCACATACCTGCAGAGATGTTTTTCCCTAACTGCTGACCCCATAGATTCTCCCTGGGTGTTGAAAGTCAAACTGTTTTTCTTCTGGTTTAGGTCTTGTTGAGGATTCAAACCCTCAGGACAAATTTTACTTCTGGAGATGCCGTGAATGCCTCTAGAGCGTGGCTTCCCTCACTGCTGTGGCGCACGTGGACTGCACAGCAGCACGATCTCCCCCCAGAATACCTGTGACAAGGGCAAAGAGGGTTTTCCTGCAGGGTGGAGATTGACTTGACTACTTGGAGGAGGGGAATCAGCCATGATGATGGGCAAGCAGAGAGGGAGGGCAATGTTGCTCCCCCCTCTCTGCCTTTTCTGCTTGCTTTGCCCATGCCCAGTAAAACAGGGACTTACCAAGGAGGCAGTTTGTGGAGTTGAAAGGCTGTATGCCAAGTATTACTCTGGGACTGAATACTCCTGACACCAATTCAAGTCCTCTCAAAATTGTGGTAAGTTATCCGAAGGGTCAGACATGTTTGAGTTTTCTTTTTCTCCCCCCACCCCGCCGTTTTCTTCTTCTCCAGCAGAGAAAAGGCCCCCAGGGGTGTGCTCCCTTCATTCCATAAAACCTTAGTAAGGATCTCTGTAGAGTGCTTGATGCTCACTGCATACCATCAGTTGTGAAGTTGTATTGCTTCCATAGCAACCAGTGATGTTATCAACACAAGACTGACTTCACTTTAGGAACAAGCAGATGTAGAAACTGCTGTGTGGCCTCTCTAACCCAAGCTAGGGTCAGCAGCTCTGCCATCCCTCACCCAGTTCCCGTGCTGTAACAGGACTGGATTGAACTTTAGCGGTATGGTCTTGGCTAGCTTGTAGTTTATCCACAGACCTTATTGACATGTAGACTAGCAGTCTGTTAAGAGTTGTCTGTGTTTTATTTCCTTTATGCTTGTTTCAAATACTGACAGTGCTCAGGAGCTTTTTGTGTGATAACCACCAAGAGAGTATTGAAAACATCCCTCTGTGTGTGTGGAAAATGGAGAATCTGAGAGCGTGTTTCCCTGGGAAAAGACAATTTATATGTGCTTTCTAGTACTCTCTGCAGTTAAGTAGCTTCTCGGTCTGATTCACCAGTATATTAAAGCTGTTCTTTAGCACTCTGAAAGTACAAAATGGCTTTGTAGTAGATCAAGTAATCACTGGAGAGTATCTCCTGGTGTTGGCGGATCTTATGCCTGGTAAGGTTGCCATGGTAGCTCCCATGCCGTTCACTTTTCTAGGCTGTCAGCATCAGGGATGCACCCAGTGAAAGATCCAGCACCGGCTTACCTCCTTCTCAGGATTTTCAGCACCTTCAGGGTCATCTTGGGCCTGTCAGTTGCCCTGAGTTTTAGTAGGGACAGATATAGAGCTCAGCTAGTCTCTATAATAAAAAATCTTGCTTGAAAGACACAAATCCAGAAGACAGGAATGATTTTTTTTATGTTGAATGTTCCTTGACTAAACCGGAGAATTGGGCTAACTTTTTCAAATTAAATCTATAGGTTTCCATTTAAAATTGCAATAACTAATCATTAAAAGTGAACTATCACCCCAGTTTTGAAAGCAGTTTAGTTGTATGTATATTTTCACTTCTCAAAGTGTGTGTATTTTTATGTATAGAAGTATTAATTTTCATAATGACTGTACTAAGTCTGAGTGTACTTCTGGTGAGGAGGATTAAGTTTGTTTTGCAAGACTGAGCTCAGTCAGTACTGTATGGAAACAGAACCTGGGCATTCCTCTTCCTTTTGCTCTGTTCTACCAACATTGCTGCTCTTAACTATAAATTTTTAAACACATTGTCTAGTTAGTGTGAGTAACATTCCTCGTACACAGTGAGGTTTACATCACGCAAAACAACTAAAGGTAACATGCAACAGGTTATGGCATGGCTGAGACGTTATAATATTGGAAGACTAAAGAATCTTAATGGCACTGTGCATCTTGCGTGTAGTAAAGGATCCTCCCACTGTGGGGGCAATTTTTTTTTCTTTTAAGCACCCTATTCCTATAACTTGACATTTTTCCACCAGACTATGCCCTCTCCTCCCCCTGGTAAATCCAGGAGACTATCATTTAGAATATTGTTTATTCGTCTCTAGAATCAATCAGTAACAGCATTCTTCTGCTCATAAAGTTCAGTAAATGACTCCTTTTAGACAGAAAGGGTCTTAAGCTTTGACCAGGATGCATGGCTGGAAAAGGCATTGGTAAATTAAAATCTGTGAGAAGCAGTGATGCATTATTTTTAATGGAGAGAAAATTGTTCTGTAGATGCTTTTCTTCATGCCTTAATTTTGAGCTTTGCAATACTTTATCGGATATGACATTGAAGAATAATCATACCTTTCGCTTCCCCCATGTCTTTAAATCAAAGGATGAAGGTGGTGTGTAAGCACCATAGCCATTATGGCCAGTTTCCTCAGGAGAGGTGACAGCATATGGTCCTGTTGCCTAAGTAGTTAATCCAAGGCACAGCCTGTTGCATGCTCTGCAGTGATCACATGGCACTGCTGGGACAGGCAGCCAGGAATGGCTTCAACTAGCAGTATCAGCGGCTTTGAGTTGGGTTGGTCATTTGCTGCTGTAACCCCCAGGCCACTTAGCTTTCCTCAAACACACACAGCATTTGATTTGAAATCTTTCTTTTATGTCTGATGGTTTTTTTTCTGTTCGAGACTGCAGACAAAAAAGTCTCAATTTTTTTGTTGGTTTTAATATTAATATTTGTGGTTCCTATTTTATCTTACCTTGGTGGTAAAGTAGTCTCCAGACAAGTGAAACTGCCAGTGAAAATATCTCTAACCTTTAGAAAACAACATTCAAAGAACATAAAACCTTCTTCTGTTTCCAGGAAAAAGCTGACTTTCCCAAACAGCACCTAATGCTATTCCCTCCCCACCTCCCAAAAGTAGGTCCTGAGCAAATGCTGGTTTGACTGGATGCTAAATCCCTTACTATATTTTAATTCACTTGAAGCTTCATTTACTGTTTTAATACAAGTCTAGGTCTTCCTGGGACCAACAGTTCCTTGGTATTTGGCATTTTTAGCATGCTTGCTACTCATACAAGGACTGGCCACTTCTTGTCCTTTTGAAGGCCCCAATCTCAGCTGTGCCTAGGAGTGGGAAGTGAGAGTTGAGAAGACGAAAGATGGTGTTAAGCTGTCTTCTGTGGTCCCCATAACGGGGGACAGCCAGGAGCTTGCATGCCTCATGGTATATCAAAGAGCAATTTCAAAGGTGATTGCTGTTCTACTTTCTATGTACCTGTGGGTCTTTGGAAGCAGATAAGTCATAGCATGATATATTCAACCACAGTCCTCTGCTTGTCTCTTTGGCACCCCTTTTCACCATCCTATCTGTCTCCTGGTGGGTAGAGAGGACAAAAGCATTGTGGTGGAACTGTAGGAGAGTTGAGAATAGGGCCCAGGGTTATCTATGCCTCCAAAAGAGCAGCAGAGAGAAGCTGGACGTAATTTGATCCTGGATTTGTTTCTGGAGCTGCTGGACTGGTGTTCCTCAGACCTTTAATAGTACTCTGAAGCTCTAGCTATGGCTCTAGCTCTGTGATGACATGTCTGTTTTCCAGGCAGAGTGTTTTTTTTCCTCCTGGTTGCAACAAATCCCAAGTTTCTAGCATTCACAATGGTAGTCTTGGTTGTCTGAAACTTCAGATTTGAGCACTGTTAAATATGAAAAATTCAACAACTGAGGATTACTGCCACCTGGTTTTGTCTTCTGATGCTCTGATTTTTGAGGTCAAGTGTTTTTGTATGTAGACAAAACCAACATTTGTAGTTTTCCACCAGTTTACCACTTCTTGGGACAGCATCCAATTACAGTAAATAGCACAGGGACAAAACTGATGGATATAACCAGGCAGATATGTTGTCTTAAAATGAGCTGATGGGCTAGCGTTCACCTCATCTTCCTCTTACTGCTGAAATTACTTCAAAAGCTAACCTAACTGGGGAATGTTGTAAAATGCCCTGAGGAAGGTTAGGGCAGCCTAGTGGCTTATCAGAGTGTCTCTTGTTGCAAGAAAAAGCTTTTACTGTGAAAAAAGGTTGATTGTGGGGCAGCTGGGAGTGTTCAGACACTCTTTGAATGTGTTTTCTGATTTAATGCCTCCATTTTGAGTGCCTCTATTTTTGCGTGCCAGCAGAGTGATATCCTGCATGTCACTGAGTGAGGAATGGTTTGCAGGTCTGTTTGCTTCCAGGTGGGGTTTCAAGACTTCTCAGCACATTGGGTCCATGTGACCTCAGACTGGTTACCCAAAAAATGAGTGATGTTTGGGCATGCTGGCAGAAATACAAACAAGGATTTGAAACTTGTGCTAGGGCAGAGGCCCAATGCAACACCTGTGTGCTTCTCAGCTGTGTCTTAAACTCAGGTTTTCAAGGTTTGAGTGTTTTATAGGTCTGGAAGTAGCATGAGAAGTCTGCTCAGACCTAAAGATTTCTGAGGCATAATCTCTAACCAGTTAGGAGGGACAGTTAAAGGCTGGCCTACTGGATTCCTTTAATACACTGTTCTTAAGTCCAAAATTGACTTCATTCATCACCACTGCACACTTTGAATAACAAATTAAAATTTGTTAACTAGGTGGATGTTAATAAGATGATTTACTTGTATACCTACATAAAAAAGAAAAGCTAGTAGTACTGGGCTGAGCTTTTTTTTTAATGCATTGAATGGTACATGGATTGAATATTATGGTTTTGGTTAGTCCTATAAAAAGTAATTTTCCAGTTTTCTATGTAACCATACAATTAGAGTTGGAAAAAAGCTTCAAAACTAATAATTACCATCTCAAATATCAGTAGCAGGCAAACATCCCAGGCTACCCCTCCAGCAGTGCTGCTGACTTGAATTGAAAAATGCATTTTTCTTAGGTTCCTGTTTACCTCCCCAAGATTTGCTTGGGACTGTTCCTCCCTCGCCTTACACTTATGTTTTCAGTCTACCTTTGCGTCCTTTCCCTAGATGGCTTTTGTACCTATGGAACAAATCCGTTAGCTCATATGAAGCATATCCTGCTTACTTTACTCTCACCTGCCATCTTTGCCTTTATTTTCTTCGATGTTGTCCTTAATCTAAAATAAATCTTCAAGACTAGCAGTTGTAGTTGCTCTTTGTATACAGAGGAAAACAATGAAACCCATCATAATTAATACTCAGTGTGTTGCTTTACTAATATACAGCTCACTAATCTGCTCAAATCTTGTGTTGACAGGAAAACATATTGGAAGAAGAAGAAATGAAAGTGAAATAGATGTTACATGTGTAAAAGTTTCATGTATTGTAAGGGAAACTAGTAGTAATACTGTTTAATTAGAAGCTCTATTAGGAGAATTAAATTGCTGAAAGAAAGTGTTTCTGGTAAAACACACTGCAGTGTTAAAGAAAATCCAAACAAATGTGCACACATGTTACTCCTTAAATGCTTTCCAGGCTTGTTTTTAATGAGACTTTTGTCTCCCACAGTCACTGCTAATACAGAGAAATTTGGAGCCACTTCTTCCCTCCCATCATGCTGTGTGTTTGAAATTTGCCAGCTGAGGTGTAGCTCATCATATAATCAATGTTGGCATTTGATTTCCACTCTGATAATTATACAGCTTGCTTTGCTTGACAAGTCCCTCATGTATGTATGTTTGTTTATTTATTGCAGTTTTGCAAGCTACAAATGAGATTACACGCTGACCAAGTCATACTGGAACAAGTACAAGATGAGAACCAGTGCTTGAATCAGCAAGTTGCTAGTCTGACAGCTGCGTTCATGGCACTGCAGAAAATGGTGAGATCAATATAAGAATAATAGATGCTGTTTGAATGTTTGAGCCTTGGAAGCAGGTTAAACCACTATTTGATTTTTATACAGTTGAGGTTTTGTATGGGCACGTTTTCTTCTGCGTGCTTTAGAGCATAATTCATTGTGTGACTAACATCGTAATGCTATTTACTTGAATATATTATGAAAAGATAACCTGGTGTTCTCACTTATACACATTTTTGGAGAGCTTCCAAATGCAATATTGCCATAACTGTCTTACGCTGCTGTACCTAGAATAATCCAGAGGGGAGTTGGGAAACTACTGTGGGTTTGTTTTTGTTTCTTTTAAAAAGAGCTGAAGTCTGATACAGTTTCATTCTTTAAAGGGAGATTATTGAGCAGTTATTTAAAATGGGGGAGGCACTCAACCTTTTCATGGCTGGAGGGGGGGAAAGGCTTTTGTTGTAGGCAGTAAGATATCCTCTGCTCTTTATGACTACTGCTTCAATAAATTGCATTCTGGTAGATTTCACACAGTAATAGTATAATACATTTGTTTGGTACAATATAAACTATGCAAACAGTGTGGCTAAAATCTCAGTAATTGCTTATGGATGCTTATAGTTTTTATACCTATTGACATAAATGTGAGCTACAAAGCGTATGAAACCTCCTCGTGTTGCATTAAGTGGCAGTAGTTGTCTCCCCTCCAAAAAAAGACTGGTTTTGGTCAGATTAGTGCATGGGTAGGGTGTGTCATGTATGGATTCCTTTATCAATAGAATAGTCAATAAGGATGAACTACTGCCATGTTTACACATGCTTCAATTTTTTGTAGCCCTGTGCTTGAGGAACCATCGTTAAGTACAAGTGAACAATGGGCTTCGGCTCCAAGTGCTGGACCTGGTGTCAGGGTGCATGGTGAGAGGCTGCGGGGCGAGCAGCTGCCCTGCAAGCCTTCTGTCTCTGTAGCTGGCTATTTTGCATGTGCCCACCACTCGGTGTCCTCCCTGCTGGCCTCTGTGCTCCTGGAGGGATTTGTCTGCCTTGGTATCTGATCAAAGCCACAGCACAGCTGTGTGGAGGATTATGGGGGGAGAAGGATGCCTTCCAGTGTGACTCAAAACTGAGGATCTCGTCTCCTGTGATCAGTAATGCCATCTATCTCTACAGCAGGCTGACACTTTAAAAAATAGACCACGAGATAATTTGCTGCAAACTGCAGTTTGGTTGTCCTCAAACTGTTTGTGACTCTGCTCAGTAGTGTCAGCTGGAAAAAGAAATATAGCTTCAAGGCTAGGTTTGTGAAACACAGACAGGAGGAGAAGGAAGCAGTGCTGTTCCTTCTCTTATCTGAGAGCTCTGTGGTTGCAGCATTCACCTAGCATGTAGCATGTGCAGATGAAATTCTGTTAGTCTTGGTGAGGGGGATTTGAACCTTATCTCCCACCCCTGAGAGAGTTTTCTAACTGCCAAGCTGCTATTAGGCATTTTGGGGTGAGCTATTCTATGCTTTTTGCTTAAAATGTAGGTGCCCTGTTTGTGGGTGAGGATATGTAGCAAGAGGTTATGGATTCCATCTTGCAAAGTCTCTGGAGACAGAGTACTCTATAGGCAGTTAGTGTTAAGTGCTTTAATATTAAAGTTTTCCATGTACAGTGGAAGAGCCGAAGGCTGTTCTTCATCTGTTCAGCAATCTAGACTCTTGATACTCCTGCAGCTTGTTTGGCTTGTG
The DNA here is from genome assembly GCA_013401315.1 of Balaeniceps rex. Lineage (NCBI taxonomy): Eukaryota > Metazoa > Chordata > Aves > Pelecaniformes > Balaenicipitidae > Balaeniceps > Balaeniceps rex. Next base: position 87,745 of record VYZW01046934.1, read on the forward strand.
TCAAACATCCATGTAGACTCCAAAACAAATGGCTGTATTTTCAAGATTTTTTGAAAAGCAGCACTTACATGTTGAAATAGAAGATAGAAGTGCCAGTGGGAAATCTGACTGCATGTGATCGAGTGCAGCCCTTGGTTACACAGTGTCTCTCTTCCAAAGTTGAGCTCCCAAACTGGGAACCTGACCGCTGGGTCCTGCTCCTACTTCTCCCATCTCCACATTTTCTTATCTAAGGCATAGCTTAATGCATAACTCCTGAAATGTGTGTAGACCAAGCACTGATAGGAGGAGGGGAGTCAAATTAGGTCAAATATGTAAATGCCTGTATTAAGCCAGCCAGGGCTGGCTTAATCTCCCCTAAATTTACTTGCCAAAAAGTTAAGAACCAAGTGGTTCTTGGGTAGATGTCTGTCTTCCCTCTGTAATCAGTGCAGTGGGATTAATCTCTCCTAATTTAAAATTCCTGGAGCTTTCTCTGTCCTCTCATTAGTCATTGGAAGGGTAGATGTGGCAAGTTGTTTCACAGATACCTGTTGTAATGTAAGAGGAATCATTCTCTGGAGGGGCTTCCCCTTTGACTGTAGAGGGTGCTTAAATGACCAGAGGGTTCAAGTAAAGTAAGGAGATGTTCATTTCCAGTCTACCCAGTCCAGTGAGGATAGCTTCTGGAGGCAGTAGCAAAGGATGTTGTCCTCCTAATTTAGGCACATACCTAGACGCTTAAAGTTAGGTTGTGCAAAAACTGCATTTTGTTTAAAAGTGGGTTAAAACACTTTAATGAGTATAATTTAAAGGATACCTTTTATCTTGGTCAGGACAAGATCAAAGACATCCTGAAATTACATCAGTATCTGTGGAACAAAGAGAGTGCTGTTTGCCTCTTTGGAAGCAATAATGCAACTGAAAAACAGTTTTGAGCCTATTGGACTAAAGTGTTCTCCCTTTGTTACCAGTAAAGTAATACTCACGGTATTGCATCCCACATGAATATTGCTATGCTGCACATACTGGATTTTTGTAGGGTAAGGTAGAAACAAAGAGGCTGATCTTTAAACATCTTTATTTTAAACCAAGATATGTCTGGCAACCCAGAAAAATGTAGCCATGTAAATGGCAAAAGAACGGTAACAATATTCTCCAACTTGGTACAAGCTTATTGCATCTGCATTTGTTAAATAATAAAAAAATCCTCCCTCATTAAAAATGTCTTAAGTACTCCCAGCACCTAAAAATGTTTGCTTGGTTTTTTTTTTTAAAAGACATTTTCAATATAAATATGATGTTTGCAAAATCAGAGGCTTTTGACTGTATCTGTTTACCAGCATAGTCCTATAGCAGTGTCAGCTGCTGCATCTCCAGGTTGTGTTTGCAGTTCATTAGAAGTTGAACCCTGGATGCCCATTAAGTCTGATGTCGCTATGCTTGTTGCATAGGAAATGAGACCTCTGATACGGTGCTTGGCTTTTTACTGATAAAATACCTCAGTGTTCCAGGTAGAGTAGACCAATGTGCAGAAGAACAATCTGAGCTCCCTCTCTCCTGAGGACGTTGCTGAGGCATGCAGACCTGCTTCCTGAGTTTCTACTAGCGATTGCAAGAAATAAGAGGCAGATATCTGGGTTGCTCTGCCTGGATGGCGTAGTAGCTTTTAAAAAGATTGATTTGCTAATCAAACGCTGATGCAGAGGCCATTGGAAAAACATCAAGGCAAAGTACTAATGTCCACTAGTTTTCTGTGCGGGGCCTTCAACTAAAGGAATGAATATTAAAGGAACCGTGATGCCAGTAGACTGCAAATGCATGTGCATGGTGTCTTCAAAGATAGCTCTGCTCTTCCTTTGCTAAGGAATCTTTTATTGGGCACTTTGTTTGACTTGGGAGCTGGCCAGTGCTTGATGCAGGAGGGCAATCCTATGCTCACTGCATAGTGAAGCACTCTTCGCTTCTGCAAGCTGTGGGTCACTAGCCACTGTCGTAGAACTGGGACCTGCGCAGGCAGCCTGAAGCAGGAAGGAAGGCTGCTCCCCAGTGCTGAAGCTGTCTCTATGCTGCTCATGCAGACGTATGTGAACTCCCCTTCCAGCTTTGGTTGGCCGAAGTGCAGCAGGCTGGCTACAGAGCCTTCTTCCCTTTCTTGCTAAAGCCTCTGACAGTAGGTCTGTGGTCTGTCCACAGCTCTTCTCCGTGATGCGTGTGCTGCTGTGAAGCGGTATTTGCGAGGCTGTGGTGTGTATGTAGAATAGATGCAGAAGCAGTTTCACATGGAAGGATGGTAAAATATCCCTTTCAAAGATCTCAAACTCAGACCCTTAAAAATACTTCCTCAACAAACACTGTACCACTATTGGAAACATCCCTCAGACTGAGGGCTTATAGTAAGAGAATGGCACCCCTATCATCATCTTATTCAGAGGAAAGATTACAAGGAACTCCGTCCTTGCCATGCAAGTCTGCAAATCCCTGCTCTCAGGGTAGGGATCAGCAGCAAGACAAGGAGACAGGTACCGAGAAATCCACCTTAGTCTTGATCTGGACCCTGTGGGGGTTGATGAGTTTTGGGTTAGGCTCATGCAAAGCACCTCCCTGGCATATGTTTGCTAACACTGCAAAACATGAGTAGTGACAAACAGCTGCAAAAATGACTTATCAGTGTGTGTGGAGAAGGGCTTCGGGGGCACTGACAAGGGTAATGCCTGTCTAAGGCAAAATAAATGAGCCTTGTAGGAAGCCTGCTAAACTACATTGATAAGTTTTTCTGGTGACTAGAGGGGTTTTAGCTAAATGGTATTGTGAAGAGTAAGCTCATAAGAAGATGAAGATGGGATTTGCCCAGGTACTCAAAGTTAACTTTGAGTCTTCTGGCTGCATCTGAATATGTGATTTGGTGGATAGTCTAACCTTGTGGTCCAGGTTCTTTTAAAATAATGTTTTAAACTCTGAAAAGCAATAGAGATGACTAAATTATTTTAATCTAAAATATATTTGAGTTTGTTTTCCCTGATTTAATTAAATATATTTATTAAAATAATTTTATGAAGCAGTATTTGGAGCACAATTACCCAAACAATTCAGTAATGACTTAAAAATCAAAGGGAAATATTTTAACACATTTGACATATTAAGTCAACGTATCAAATGTTAGGTTATTTTTGAGATATAATAAAAACCTATTCTGTTACAGGTAAAGGACATGCACTGTGCAGTGCATGGTAAAATAACCTGTGTTGGCAAACGTGTTACTGCGCTCTGATGTCATAGTGAATGTAACGTCACAGTATGCTAGATCACTTGGGTCAGTTTTCTACTAAAAACATGGTGTAGACACCACAGAAGGTCACTTACTGCATATACCTTGATATATGGCAAGAAAACCCATCAGCTCTTCAGAATGGATTTCTCCCGTCCTCGAGGTGGTGCCTCTGGAGAAGTTGATACGGTAAAAAGCAAATTTTATACAATCCTGGCAAAAACATGGGCTTTCTAAACCAGTATACAGTTTGTATGGGTTAATTTAAGTATTGAAATAATAATTTCTGTGTTTGTAGCTGGGAAAATATTTTTTTTTTACTGGAGTTTCGTCTTTTCACTTAGGGAAGGAGCATGAAATATCAGTAAAACTGATAGGATTTTGATTTGCTGAAGTCCAAGAAATATATAAGCAATTCTCAGGGTGTCCTGTTACTCTAATCAGCCAGAAAAGGACTGGCCATTTCATAAGTAAAAATGGATTTTAAGACTTAAATCCCAGGTTGGTTTTGGAGCTTTGTTTCTATTGTAGCTGAGCCAGTTTGCCTTTACTAAATGTTAAGCTAATGTAGGTGCTGCTAAAACTTCTCTGGGTGTATTTGAGACATTTTAAGGTTTATTTGCACTTAAACTTGTATTTTGGAGTTTGAAGTCGAACAGTCCTTACAACTGTCAGAAACTTCTTTTGGGATATGGATGCTTGGTAGGTTTTCACTGCACTCATCTAATGGGCTTGGGGTGTGTGTGTGAGAGATGGAAGCTTATCTGTATTTGCCAGCTAGGACCAAATCTGGGGCAGGGAAACATACTGAGAGTCACAAATGTTTAATGCACTGACAGTTTCATGTATGGAAGGAACTGATGTTTGGTATGAACCTTCAGTAACTGTTCTGCGAATTGTCTGTATGCTTTCCCTCTGCTATCCTGTGGCATATGTTTCTGGGTGCCTATTTCTACATCCTCTTGTAAAGCACGTGTGCACTCTATGTGGTAGCGAAGTCGATCTAACAAGAGCAAAGGTGCTGGCAGCCCCTGGGGGGCTCTGCCAGAGGCACGTTCAGCCCCCAGGTTTCCATTTCAGGTGAATAGACCCGCACCAGGACAGGGGTGCAGGAGCAGGGCTTGGTCCATGGTAGATGGCAAAAGAAGTAGTGCCCTTAAAGAAGCTCCTCTTCAAGAGTGCCTAAGGCTTTCCCAAGGGAGAGACCTGAATAGCTGTGTTGAGGACAGTCCTGGAGACATCAGTCAGACAAGCTGCTCCCAGCCGGTTAAGTCAACATGGGGTTGGTTTGTGAGCAGTAGGACTCTGTAAAATGTGTAGACGAGCCAGCTGGCAAGAATGGGATCACAGTTATTGCTCATGTTTTTGCAATGATAGCCTGGATGCAGTTAGGTTATTAGGAGGTGATTTGCAAATGTTTTGTTCAATTTAGCACACTGTAACTTAGCTGTCACCACTTTGCCCTCCTTGGCTTGCTGAGGTGAGCTTCTACCCTATCTTAGCTGACATTTTGTGAATGCTAAACCGTCTCCAAAAACTAATACTAGTATGCCATAAGTAATCTGCTGCTTAATTATTGTTATAAGCAAGATTTACCTGCCCTGTCAAACACTTGCAAGGATGCTACTGCTTTCTTCCTTCCCAAGGCTGTGGTATTATATATTCATAATGACAAAGCAGAAGCAAGTCTCACATGCAGATGCTCTCCTGTATCTTAATGGGACTGCATCCTGTTTCTGCCACACCAAATAGAGCATCATTTAAGACTAGTCTTTAAGAACTAGACACACGCAGCAGTAAGGAAACCTGCAACATAAAACTGTAAGTAGTGGGCAGAATGAATGAAATGCAGAGCACACGTCCTATGTGTCATGAGATGACAAATCCAATCATCTTTAGGACTCAACAAGAGGACACGTGTTGCAGAGAAATGCAATAACTGCATTTTGTTGTGGATTTTTTCCAGCAGCAAAATATATTAAAATATTACAGGAATTTAGCCTGATTTCTAACTGAGATAAAGGCACAAATATCATAAGAAATGCATATTGATTACTAAAATTTTTATTTTGTTGTTCTTTTCTTCTAAACTGTGGTTAGAAACTGAAGTCACCAGCTGCAATTGCAGTGAATGGTAGAAACGAGACATCCCTGGTGTGACATACTGCAGTGTGCTAAGTGATGCAGGATAGACCTCACACTATTGTTTGGATCGCAGTGAAAGACAATACATCCATCTTATGTGTATATATGAATCCTACTGGTGAGGAACTAAATATTCTAGGGGCATAACTTCTACCCTGGGAAAATTCAGAAGCCCAACCTGTCTTTGTGGCTTGTATGCCCTACCGGCAGACACAAATGCTTGGATGGAAAATTGAAGCCTCTCTGAATTAACAAAAAAATCTTTCAGGGAGAAATTAGGCTACAGTCTCAGGAACTCTTTTCTTTTTTGCCTTTCCTCTACAGAGGCTGTAGGTGTAGCCTTGACTTCCTTCATCTGCTACAGTGCTGAACTGAGCTAATTTGTTGCAGGTCAAGACCAGTAAGTCTCTCTGTTTCTCTGCTCTTCTCTCTGCTGACAAGAGAGATGAGAGGACAGCTCAGGGGTAGCTTGGTTACACCCTGCTTCTTGATCAGGGCATACGGTAAAATTCCAGTCTAGCCCTTTACGAGAGAAGTAACACTTTATCTCCTTTGGAGGTGGATGGGAAAAGAGGAAAGACAAATCACTTTGATACTGCTAAGCCACAAGCAAGGCAATGTGGACAAGGCAGGATTTTTTTCATTTGTCTTTTTGAGCAATGGTATGAATAAAGCAAGAAGCCAGTAGCTTCTTCCATAATGCTCTGCCCCACCCCGCCCCCGGCAACGTGATATCACTTGCATTTCCCATGCTTCTACTTTCTTTCTTGATGACCTGCTCAGCGCCGGAGTGCTTAATTTTCAAATGAAAGACTGCTCCATGGGTGTTCCTCTTGTGCGGCTCTGACAACCAGAATATGTGACACCTATTGTTGCAGCTGTGACCTTTTTTTTTAGTGGACCAGTGTCACTGTGATTTATACTTCTGCCTGACTAAGGGATTTGGATTTTAAAATAATCTCATCGGGGCATCTCAGCCAAATACATTTCACTGACTGATTATCTGAGACCAGGTCTACGGTGACAAATTTGCCATAGAAGTTGCTCTTGGGTAATTGGAGATCATGAGAGAGTGCTGTATGCGGGCTCCCAGTGCTTTCTGCTAATTGTGCATATTGGAAGGCAAATTTTAGGAAAGGTGAAGAGTGATGAGAACTGCTAGGAATTTTGTAATTAAGCTTTTTGGTATTTTTCACGTATGTACAAAAGCTGCATTTCCCAGCTAGCTGGAATGAATGCAGTGCTTGTCTGTTTTGTTGTGTAGAATCCTTCTTAGTGACACTGGTACTCTCCCTCTTCTATAAAGAAATCTGTAGCCCTGAGGAGGATGCATAAAGAAATACAGGCTTAAGCTTCTAGGATACTGGTCAAAATGCTCCTTCTAATCAAATTTCTGACTTTAATGGCATGCTGACTCTTGCAGTCTGACTTTGTATCATCCAGTAGCACTGCTTATTGCTGAGAAAGATGACTTAAAATAAGAAAGGGGAGATCAACATTAGTTGAAAAGTAATATTTGAGATCCTGTTGCATCTTTTTCCACATGATTTCTGAATTCAGTGGTTGCCAAACGTTTTAAAATGGCTTTCTTTCATTCATAAAGAAGCACCTTCCACTCTGAAGCACTGACCAAGTAGGATCTTGGGAACTTAAAATCAGAGGCTTCTGCTTGGAAGGCAAATATTTACCTGGAATTGGAATGAGTGCACCTACTACAGTCCTTTCCCTAGAGCTTGGCTTTGTTAACTACAGAGTGCTCTAGCCCCTCTGGAGCATGCAGTTCTCACCTTTATTCATGCTGAGTAAGGGGAAGGTATCTCAATCTGAACTAGGTTTGCTACTGCAGATCTTGCATGATAATTACAGAATTAAACTCTAGCATGCATATACTCAAAGAAGTTATTCTGTCTTTAGGGTGAATAATTGCTCACTTTAAATGCCATATATGCATTTGCGCGTGTGTGTATACATATGGGGGTGGGGAGGAAGAATGGGCAGGCAAAAGATGTAATTATTCAACAGAAGCCTTAATCTTGCATTATAAATATGGATCATGACTTAAGGAGCCTGAAGACATAATATATTCATCTTCTGCTTGAATATCTAGTTTTAATCATAGACTTGCCTGAAAGTCCTTACGAAAGATGAGCGCTGACATTTAAAGTACTTCTGACGTATACATTGTCTATGTACAGATACAGCAGGCTCTTGCAGCAAAGGGGCTGAGGACAAGATGTTGCTGAATTGAAACAAAGCCAGTCAGTCTTTTCCGAAGAGGAAAACTTGTTTTCATGCATTAGCAAATGCCTATAGGTAAGGCAAGGATATGTTTAGCATAAATATCAAATCATTCAATTGAAAGGATTAAATTCCTTGAAGCCTCAGTGTGGGCACTGGGGAGTAGGCTGGTGGCAAACATGGATTGTGTTCACAGCCCTGGCACTGGCTTTGGGTGGACTGCTTAATCTCTTCCCGCCCAGCTCTTCTTCTGGGTTGTATCTGTTCAGCCTGGTGAGCTTTCCCAAAGAGCAAGCATGCAGTTCTGTTACTGCAGAAGGGAGTCACGAGGCAGCTCTGCCCAGCCTGCTGCCTTCGTCTTGGCAGAGAAATGCATGAAGTTCAGCAGCCATGCACCTTATCTTATACATGGTCATTGTATTCTTAGCCATGGCAGAGAAATATGTGCATGAAGTATGTGTAAAGAAGAGGTGTTGAAAATGGCATCCCATCCGTGTTGCTGGAGAGGCAGAACCGCCACAACACAACATATGATTATGCAGAGTCTACCACAGTGAGGACTTGATTATGTTATTAGCCTTTAGGCTGTCCTATAGCTAAAGATGAATGCTGGGTAAAATTAATCAACTATTTTGCAGCACCTTTCTTTCCATTGAATCCTTTGTGATAAGCAGCTACAGAAGCCTTACTGTGGTAAAAAAAGGTATTTTCTTCCCCATGCAGTTTTGAATTTAATGGTAAAGAAAGGTTTCTGTAATACAGTGCCTGTGAAATACCAGGTATAACTTGCCATTATGTCTTACAGACATCAGGCTATATCTCGTACGTGATCAAGGGATGTCTTGTGAATAAGTGTCTACATATCTCGCCTAAACACTTGAGTCATTTTACTATTTAACCAACCCATGGTGTTGCACTGAAGTGGAGCACCCGAGTGAGTGGCTATTTGTGGAATCAGGTGAGTGCTTGCCTCTTCATTGGGAGTACTGGGCTCTTTACTGAGACAAGGCTTTGGCACTCCACTGGCAAAGATATGCAATAACTCCAAATTCTCCCTCTCTAGAAAGAAGAGATTGTGTGGGGTGCACTGGCTTGTGGTAGCTAAGCTCATGAGTAAACATCTTTTCCCTTTTGCCTTTGGCTGCAGAAAGCACTGCAAGAGGTTAGACTGTAAAGCAGATGAATGCAGATGCTGATATGTAAGGGAGAAGATCAACTTATGGAGTAAGAAGCCCCGTAAACAAAATTGACGATTTTATATCCAGAGACTTTTCTCTGGAAATTATGGATTTTGTTGCTAATGTATCACCTGTACCTTTCCCTGTGCTGTGAGAGATACATCACATGCTATAGTAGCATGTCATTGTACATATGTTGTCTTCACAGCCTGCATCTTATGCATTTGTCATGTATTGCAATGGCAAATGATTCATGTTAAGAGTCTCCTCTTGTTTGGGTTACCCTTTGACTTTGTTCAGAGCAAACAAGGGACTCTTTCCTGAAGAAGCTCATAAAAGCTATAGCGTAACTACTCAGTAACATTGCTGAAGCAAAAGACTGAAATGATTGAGGAACAATTAGAAATTTCCTTGAGGGAACAGGTGTACTATTAAGGGATGAAATTTGATGAGACAAATGACCTTTACTTGTTCCCAAGAAAAGTCTAAGCTTTTTATTTTTTTCCCCTATCACTTATGGGGTCAGGAAACGCAACTATAAATCTGTGTGTGTGACACATTTAGTAAATGATTGCTTCAGCACTTCGGTGCTAGAAGAAGCAATAATGTAAGGTTGTGTTTAGATAGACAGACCTACACAACTAGACTCCCAAAGGAACTGTCCTTCCGAGGCACACTGTGCTGGGATGTCCTGTTGCTGACAAACTGCTTACAAGCCTGGAGTGATGCAATGAGCATGTTATCCATACCTGGCATCCTGACAAGCTGTGGGGCAGTATGGGAGTGTAATGCCAGGCCAAGCCCACTGCCTTCTAGCATCACCTCTAAGTTGTTTTGCTGGCCAACAGAAACCGGGCTACCAACAGACGAGGGCATTTTTTGCTTTATTTCAGTATTCCCTTTTACATGCTGTGCTGAGTCGTGTAAGCTAGGAGAACTGGCATAGCTGCAGCAGAAACACATGCATACAGTCTTCCTCTCCTACAAAAAGAAATTACGGTTCCAGCAGGAGAGGGATTTCAGAGGCTACTGTGGGCATTGTATATTTGATTTTATTTAAAACCTCGCCCTTTCTATCTTTCTTTTCTAGTTTAACATATTTAAATAAGGAGCATTAAAACAGTTGAGCTAAAAGGTAAAACAAAAGCCAATGTTACAGAAGCCAATGGTACAGATTTTTTTCTCCTTGAGGGTTTTAGCACTAAACAAATTTCTCTTCCTGCCCTGTAAAGCAGAAGCTGAAGCTGTAACTAAAATTAAGACAATTCCCTCCCCTTTCCTCCCCTGTCCCCCCCACCGTGGACAGAGCCCTGCTTTCTTAGCACAGAGTTTCTTCTACAGCTTGCAAGTCTTCCTGTGTCGTGTATCTTGATAGTTAAGGACTAGTTTGGAGGCAGTTCCTCTATTAGCTTGCCTTTACTGAGCATCTGTACATCAGAGATAAGAAAGAGCCATATTTAGGCATAATACAGAGCCAACAGGAAAGTGGCACCTTTTTTTTCTGTGGCGGAGTCTCTATCCATACTAATAAATACGTTTCTGAGCCTACTTTTGGTAAATGAGATGTGAAGAGGACAATGATGCCTAGTTGTTGGAATGGTGAGATAGCTGAGGTATAATCTCAGTTCTTCCCCTGGCCCATGCCTCGGTAACCATATCTGGGATAGTTTATCAAATGGGAAGGAAGGGTCTCCCTTTTGTGCACTTTGGGATCTACAGATACGGAGTGCTTCATAACAGGAAAATGGTATTGTTAGATGTTGCTTGAAGTTTGGGCAGATGCCAACTGAACTGCTAATACAAAGACCTCTTTCTCCAGACACATGGACAGATGGGTGTGTGTTTGGTATTACAGGTATGCCCTCAGTTGAGGGATAGGAAGCTCCTAGACAGAGTTGGTATTAACTATCAATGTGGTGATTGACACATTGGCTCAAAGGAAGATGAAAGGTACTGCACTGCAGAGTGCAAAGAAGGGGTAATGAGTGTTTTGGAGGGTTTGTCTTTGAGCCTATAGAGCTGATTAAGCTAGTGTGACTGGACAGTATGTTCTAGGACAGGTCATAAAATGTGTTGTGTTACTATAGCTGATGACATGTCTGATCATGCCAGGATTTTTCCTGTTGTGGCCAGATGCTAGTCTGTGAGGAAGTCAGTCAGCATTATGCTGAAAGTGGTCATCCGCTATTGGCTTGTGAAATTAAAAGAGTTACTGTCAGAGATGTTATCCAAATTAGCATCAATAGTTTGATATGAAACTGAGCTTGCTTTTATGCTGTGCTATGTTACGTTAATACCAGTAATATTTCTTTATGCTGCTGCTACCAGTACTGCTTTCTGTTAGTAACTAGGCTACTTTCCACACAGTTGTGTGTTGTTTGTATAGCACCATGGGGATGTCTTTGATAAGGACTGAGCCGAGAGCAGTTTATGGGCTCTAATGTCATGGGGGATTTTACACAGATGATTTTTGTGGAGATTGCTTCAAGCTCTCAGTCACTGTTTCAATACCAGTGCTACAGAATCTTGCTAGGAGACCATAAAAGAAAACTGCACTTAACTGAAGTGAGTGGTTTCAGCTGAACTGTAAAACCCTGATGCTTTGGAAAGGTATGGAAGTAGACCCATGCAGTTGGCTCTCACCTTGTGCTCCTTGGCAGGTGGGCCTCTGCCCAACATGTTTGTGGAGCTGTCTCCCCTGTGCAAGCCATGCCCTGTGCAGTGGCTTGGGTTGGCTTGGCTTGGCTTGATCTTTATCCTAACCGGCAGCATCTGGCACATTGGGTCAGGCTTAGAAGGTATAAGTGACCTGGGATCAAAGGAGCCTTGCTTTTCTTCTTTTCAGCCTAGTATGTTGGCACTTTGCTGTCACCTGTACTCCCATCTTGTCACCTGGGATGCTGCACGTTGGGAGAAGAGAGGCTTCAGAGATCTGTTAGAAGCTAGAGAAAGAATAATTTTTAATAATTAATACTTAATAAAAGTCACTGTTTAATTGAAGTAACTTAAAATAATATGTTACTTCATTTTCACCTGCCTGTATCATATATAGATCCTAACTTAAAGCTAATCAGTCAACCAACCATCCCCTCCTACCATTGCCAGGACAGAATAGTGACCCGTGAATGGATAGAGCACAGTTAAGATGAGTGCTCCCTCCCTGGCTTCTCTGAAATGAGGGACTCTGACTACATCCCTGCAGATATCAGCACAACTTTTAGTTCAGACTGTTCTTTATTCATTGGATAAATGAGTAGAAAGTATATGGAGATCAACTTCTACATCTTGATGGATATGTGCCAGCTCTTGGGCAGGTGTCTGTGGGTGAATTTTTTTCTTCATTAGTTTCTGAGACAGTATAGAGGCTCAAATGGAAAAAGTGCCCCTTGAGCCAGGTGGGGAAGGGTTGAAGAGTTTAAGATTTGGAGCGGGTTCTAAGTTTTGCAACTGAGCCTGAAAGACAAGAGCAGCCAGCTTACTTAGGACTATCTGCCAGGACTGGGCAGTCATTCGTGTGCAGCACCAGTTGCCATTTCTCACCTTGCCTAACATTGAGTTTTGTAGAGCAGTGTAAAAGAGCTCCCCATGTGCTAGTTGTGACATGTCTTAGACATCTATATCTGGAGCACTGGACTTCTGATTTTCTGATTTTTTTTTTCTGCTGCTTTTCTTGAAAAAAAATGTGTGTCAGGAATTGAGTGACTTTGAGAGACTTCAGCATAACTCTATTATGCATACCACTGGAAAAGAAAATGTCTTCAAATTTTTACTCAGAATGAAATATTTTTATGCTTGAATCTCCTAAATTGAAAATGTTTTCCCTTTATATCCATATTCCTTTTTTTTTTTCCCCCCCTTGCCAGATGCCACAGAAGTACAAGCTCAGAGCGATAGGTATTTTGTGGGACAGCAAACATGTTTTCTGATTGGACTTGGCCCTGAGCTTGAACATCAAATCCAAGCCTTCTCAGCGTGGGCAGAGTGGAGGGTTCAGGTCTGGATCTAACTTTGAAATTCGGCCCCTGTATTAATGAAATAATTCTAATTCTTTCAAGCTTTCAGTTTCATTTTAGTCTCAAGTCTTGCTCAAAGGAGGAATTTTCAGGTTGCCAAAGACTGTGGGGTACTTCTGCCAACTTCTGTGACACGGACAGTAGACTGCTTTCTGGCACATGAGCAACTTGCACAGAAATGTGGGAGTGAAGCATATCTGGAGATACTCATGGTCTGTTATCTTCCTGTGATGTGCTGTTGTTTGCAACTTCTGGTCTTTTGTGCCTGAGGTCTTAGTTTTTCGTAAGTGGTTACCTAGGATTTTGTAGTCCGGTGAAGAACTGGAATGGGTATTACATGGACTTTCTGGACTTCCTAATTTCCGTTGCATTGACTAGAAGGCTAAATATATATGGGTAAAGAGATTATGAGCACTTTGATATAAATTGCTGAGAGATCTGCTGTCCTTTTTGTCTGCCAGTTACTGATGAGATCCGACAAGCACATTCCAGGTTTCTAGCCTAGTTCTCAGGATGTTCATGCTAATGCTGCATCACAAGGTTGCTGTCTTCACCTCAGTCTCTCTGGGCCCCTCAGCATCTATAAAAGCACCTGAGTAAATCCTCCTTTTACATCAAAAGCTGTTGTGGGAAGGGGTGCTCACAAGAGTGTGTGTGATATGCTATGATAATACAGCGATTGGCAGAGCTGTTTGCATACCTAGGGCAGATGATCAGGCGTACAGGGCCTCATTCCTTTCTCTCAAGACTTGATCCACAGGCTTTTGAAATCCTTCTGGATTTGCCTTAATGCAACTCCGTCATAGCAGAGTGCTTGGGATGAGGGGAAAAAACAGCCTGTGGCAACTGAGGATGGGCAGGAGAGGATGATGGTGAAATATCACCCTTCTAGTATTCCTATAGCTCCTGCTACCATAGTTGTCATCAGTTAAACCACTAGTTCTACTGCAATGAACAACTGCAGCTACCAGGTAGGTGACCCTGCTCCCAGCCAGACGATATTGCCAATGGTAGTGGAGAAAATCTCCACTGTAATTCTTGCAACTTCTCTGAAGTTTTGAGAAGCTGTGTGTTTTGTCATTTCTGGGTATTTTATGTATAATTCTTTGGCTCTGAGAGGAACTAAAAATGAAGTGATGATATTCCCTTTGTGTGTGTGCACGTATTACATGTATATGCATTATAATAGTGTGGTTTCCTTGAGAATATAAGGCTTGTGAAACTGCACTGCATATCTGTTCCCCTCCCTGGCATGTTAATCCCTTTCAGTAAAATATAAGAGTGCTAGACATTTCAAAGATAGTTGTGTTGCTTTCCCCTTCCACTTATATTGCAGCCTACTCATTCTTATCCTTTATTTTCATTGCTTCTATGTTTAGCTTAAAGGTCTATCTTGGATCATGCTGGTGAAACTGATGTAGGAATTTGACCACTTAGGTGACAGTTATACCTATACCTAGAAAATTCTTCTAATTACTCCGATGCCCCATTGAATACCACTTTCCCTATAGTGATGCTTATTTAAAGAGCAGAATATTAATGAGCATTAAGAATTGACATCCATACTGCAGTTGCAATAGTTGCTTAATTAAGAGGATAATTTAATGCTTACTAACAACATTTGTAGCCATGCAATGCAAAATAAGATGTGTTTGCATCTCATTGGTATAGGCCTAGACCCAAGCTCTGGACCTGAATATGTAAGTATCAAAATAATTTTTTTCTAAAAATTATGATCGAATAAACTAAGGGTCAAAGAAAGTTTGTGAACCATATACCAAGTTTTAAGAGTACTTGACTTGGCTGTGGTTGTGTATAGCGACTAAGCAAAATCTTCCACTCTCTGCTAACTTTATATTCTCATTCAAAATGAAAGGAAAAGTAATGATGAATGAGCTGAGCAGTCATCTTCACTAAGACTTTGAACTGGATCTGTTGCACATTGCTGTAGAAGAATTTAGCAGTGATGCATTTTTTTAATAAGTCAGAAAACTTTTGATGCTTTGGCCATTGTGCCACGGATTTTTTCAGCATGTACTATATGAAATGTTCTTAGCTGCACGTTCTCCTTGATATAACTAAACAGAACAGATTGGGATAGAAGCATAATATCAAAGCAGCATGTTGCTCTTCTAAACAAATCTGGATTTTTTTTTTTTTCTTGGCTTCTCGGCAGGAGGTTCTTTTTTCTGTTTCATGATATTTTGTCCTGTTTAGTCATATGCTGTCATTTACTTATTGTCATGTATGTGTAAATTATTGTGGAGCAGTTGCATTGTGAGAACTAGGATTTACTGCTTGTCCAAAACAAAAATTGACATCACGTGAGGTTTTTAGCTTGCCAGTACTGAAGAGTGTACATCCTTTCTCTTTCATTGAGGATGTGATGACACTGTCAGTCCCAATCATTACCTTGAAGGTGACCCTTCCTTTGGTGTCTGCCACACCTTTTTCATTAAGCTACTTTCAGCTAGATACCTTTGGGGAACTATGTAAACATATTAGGGCTTCCTTTTATGTAAGGGAGGCATGAAGAGGGGGTGCTGTAATTTTTTTCAAGAGTACATAATTTTATCTTAAAATCACAAGCCCACCATAGATGAAAGATTTCACTAGTGATTTTTGATAAGATACTGGTTCAAAAACAGCCTAGAAAAATGAAGCTATCCTCTGTTGAAAGTAAGGGTGCAAGTGACCGTATGTAGGTTGGATATATGGTAATCTTTGGGATTGTTTTCCATTCTTTTCTGTTCTGGGCATCCCCTTGAAGACTAAAGGGGAGAGTGATTAAGGAGCCATGGTGAAAATACCAGAATTGGTTTTGATTGTTCAGTAGGTGGCAGCTTTGCCTGAAGCCGGCACTGAACCAGTGCTACAACATGATGTCATATTTCGGCCAAGGTCTGGCTTTTTGAAATTACCTCTGATTGCTTGGATTAATCCCTATAAATAGGGATTCAAATGGGTACAGTATTCTTTTACATGGACCATTTTTAGCTGACCTTCAAGGAACCCCTTCATCAAGTCCGTCCTTATCACACATTTGATTAGCTACACTTAACTGTGAAACTATACAAGCGAACAATCCCATTTTAAAAAATGGAAAAGGAAAGAGAGGGAGAAAGGAAATAAAGGGCAAGGAGAAGAAAGGCAGAACCAAATAACTTCCTAAATCTAGCGTTTTCCTCACAGTGCATTTTGGTCCTTGAAGGAAAAACAAGGATTCAGACCCAAGAGGGACTCAACTTTGCAGTGCCTGAAGCAGAGTAGGAGTCGGTGTGAGCATCCTTCTCAGCTCGGCACTGCAACTCAAGCAGCAGCAGCTGGAAAGGAGCAGTCTAGTTAGTGCCCAGAGAGCCCATTGAGAGGGGCAGTGAGCATGGATATCCGAGGAGAGCTTCGTGGTTTCGGCCTGCCTGAGGAAGTATCAAAATATTGGCTTATCCCTTTGCCTCTACCTCATTCCCACTGTGGCTCCCATGTGTCTCTGCCTGTCCTTGCTTATTGCCTTCTCAGTGATCCTTTAGCTTTCTTTGTAATTCGAACGTCATGCCTTGGCCACTCTTTCTCCTGGTTCTAAAAATGCTGAGCAACGTGGGCTGTTTTGGTATGATATCCCCTTTCTGTTTCATAACTCCATGACTTCCAGCTTCAAAAATAGTTTCCCCTCACTGACTTGAGCTAATTTAATAAATGCAAGTGGTTGAGTCATCCTGAAAGGTCATTGTTGGGTTTTGGGGGTTTTTTTTGATGAATAATTTTAATCGGTTTCCTTGAAAATTGCAAATTTTGACCATTAAAAATTAAGGGAGAGGAGGGGAACACCCTTATGCGCAGTGAGCCTTTATGAGATTATCTGATGTTTGAGAAATAGAATTAAAAATCATACGGAGCCATGCAAAATGATGTTTTCTTCATAAAAATGTTCTCAGGTGCAAAGTATAAAGAAAATACAGCAGAAACTTCCATAAATTAAAGAACTTATAACATGGCACAAAGCTGCTCTAAGTGTATGACTGTCTTCTGGGGTAGAGAAATATGAAGAGCCTGAATCCTGACTGGCATAAATCAGCCCGTATCTACTGAAGGCAAGAAGCTGTTTTCCGGGGGGCGGGGGATGGGGAGGATCTGTAATGCATAATCTATATCCCCATTTAGTGTTTCTGAATTTTTCCCAAGGTGTGACTGTAAAACACATGTAGATCAGCCAACTCTAAAAGCTGAACAGAGCGGGCGGACCTTAGTCTTCAAATATCCTCAGTGGCCAGAAGCTCCTTCAGTCAATGGCTTGCGTTAAATTTCATACTTCATATTTACAATGTTTTCGTTGCCTGTGTATTTACCAGAAGTGGATTAAACTAAAACTCTTCCCAAGCATTTGTTGTTGTTATTTGACAGTCTGAGTAATGCTCTTTGCATGCGTTTTTACTTTGTGGGACAGCTTTTCCCCACAGATTTATACACTTTTTTGGACAGATTTAATTGTGAGGCAGCTGGTCTGATTATAGACCAATTCTTTGAGCTAATCTGAAAGAGAAGTAAATTGTACTTTCAGTTATAGAATTACATATGGTTTAGTTCAGTGAAGGGGGGGAAATATGTGAAGTTTTATGTAACCCTGGCTGGCTAATATTTAACAATACTTATTATCGAGTGCCTGGAGGCATAGCTGTTACTGCATTATGTGACTTGGAGTTGTTGTTCCCTTTGGTGGGGACTATGAAATTATGTTCTGTAGCAGGTTACCTCCAAAAGGTGAACTGTGGTTCAAGCTTGCAAGTGGTGAGATTAAGACACTGATATTTGTCAGAAAGGAAACAGGCTAATTTAGTCCAGATAATAGTGGGACAGCTTTTGTTTTCTAGGATTAAATGGGGTGTGTGGTGTCATCCCCCCAATAAAAATATTTATAGGGTTTTTAATACTTTTTTCATTAGAAGCCAGCTGGACCATTCAAAAACCAAGTTTCTTCTTCCCTCCACACACACCTCTAAGTTTAGTATTTTAATCATGTTTTTACTCTTCCTTTATCTGCCACTCAATTTGTGTGGTTTTTTTTTTTTTTAAATGGAGGAAAAGAGACAGCCTGTAGGTAGAGGTAAAAGAACAAACCCAGGGTTTATTTCCTGTTTTAAGATGGTAGTATTTAAAAACTTTATATGAAATTTTATCGGAGAAACTCTTCACAGAGCACGTTGCTTTGGATTGGTTTTAAATATTACCTATGAATACAAATTGTTCTTTGAAGGGTTGTAACAGAAATCTTGTGGTGGCTCCTGTGAAGCAAGTCTGAGAGTTCCTTGCCTCTGGGGAAACAGATCCCAAGTGGTGAACGTCTTTGCCTAGTTTTTTGAGCTCCACATCTTTCTCTTTTCCACCACCTGTTTTTCTTTCTGTCCTGTGACAAAAAAGGACTAATTTCAATATAGGTTAAAATATCACATTTGTCACTGCCAGATGAAATTGGTATAAAAAATGAGAAATAGAATGCAGTTTTTAAAGCATCCTATCTGCACAGATATCGATGCAGTTCTCTGCTTGGGGCATCTAACTTGCCCTGCAGGTGGAAGATGGGCAGCTGTCCTAAATGTAAAAATCTTACATTACTGAGACTAAGGTGAGGAAGGCTCTTTTTAGCCTAAGTGAAAGACGCTTGTCCTTGGAAAGTGTCCATTCTCACCAGCAGCCACAAAATGCTGTGTGGTCTTGGGTGCAGAGTGTCTGACTGCTCATCAAACACCCGCTGCTGTGAAACGCTGAAAGTGTTGGCTTGTTCTCATGTTCCTCATAGCCAGGGCTCGCTTGTTGCCTTCATGGCAGTGGAGCTGCTGCTGCTGATTGCAGAGGCAGAAGCTTGTTACCCAGGGGTGAGGGTGTACAGCTGAGCTCCACAGGGCAGCAGGTTGGTCATGGCACCCAGCTATGACTTCCTTTTACAGCTGCAAAAGTTCTGACTTTTTAAGATGCAAGTCAAGAAAGGAGCTCTCCAGAATGAAGATACAGTATTAGAATTGCCTGGTTGGAGGGGAAAACTTCTAATTCCTGATCCTTTTTTTTTTTTATTGGCATAGTAGAGCAGAATCTGATTTTTTTTTTTTTGACAGTAGTCACTTAGATATAAATTATGCATTGTTATTAAACAGTAATCAAATGATTCAAATGCAATTTAATTTTTGAATTAAATCATTTAAAAGCATACTTTTTTTTTAGCGCACTGATTTAATAAAATGCTACTTTCTGCTGCTCTTTTATCAAGAATTTTATTCACAATGTTGAATATTTTATGGTGCTAGGGGCATTGTATTATCTCCTCTGGTACTGCCAACCTGATAAAATAAAAAAAGTCTTTACTATAATTTCTTCACACAGTAGGATGGGAAACTATCTGGCAATTTGTTAAGTAGGAACATATTGCTTTGAAAATGCAAACGAATAAAATGACATTAGCATTAGAAAATACAGTAACATTATATCAAATATCAACCAAGGAATTATCTGATGTATTACACAGACTGTGCATTTAATTCAATTGCTTATGAATCTTCTCTCCTTACTGGTAGATTCAGATACTGATCTCTGCTCTGGTGTCTGGATGAGTGCTGTGTCACTGGAGTCCAGCACAGCTGATAATCCCTCTAATTTGCCCCGTAATAGCAGTGCATCTTGGTTTAGCTGATGAACCAGTCGAGTTGTGTGCACTCATGAATATTGCCCTTGGTTAAATCCTGTATTGTTCTTCATACACTGGTCAAATATATGACCAATCTCTCTATGTGTGTAAATATGGGTAGTGGAGGTCTATGTAAGTTCTGCCCATATGGACTATACCAGTAGTGGCCAGCTCATTAAACTACCCAGAGGTGTCATGGTGCTGGTTGCGTGGCACTGTCTGCTGACCTAAGGTACATATTTTCTTGAATTTGGAGGAATTAGCAGAGGTAGGTTTTCCTCTGCTTTCTGGTACGCTTTCTGGTAAGGTGGCTGTGAATGCCTGCTTCAGGACAGGGACACCAGCAGGGTGACAGGTTCCCATTTGATGTGTGAGTTGTTTTGGGCCAGGCAGCACCCTGCAGGCTGTGGCACACTGCAGCCAGGATTGTGATGAGTGCCCAAGCAAGGGCGCTGTGTGCAGCTCAGCCATTTTGATGGCTCCTCTTGATCTCTTTTAGTCCACTACAGCCATGAGGTAATAAAACAGCACTTCACTTGGACCATATGAGCCGCTTGAAAAAAAAAAAGTAAAAAAAAAAAAAAAAAAAAAAAAAAAAAAAAAAAAAGCTGTGAATAGGGTTTAAATCGGCAGAAAATTCTGCTTAGGTTGCACCAGAAGCTTCACTGTTGCAGTACTTCTGAGGTAGCCTTGGGGAAGGCGAGAAGATGTTTGCTTTCTGGCTTTGTTAGCCCCAGTGCTTTTCTTTCAGGGGACAAGTCTTTTGAAAAATGCAAACAGATGGCATGGTCTGTGATCATCTGCTCCTTTAAAAATCAAGTCCATGGTTGACACCTTTTATGTTGAGATTGCTCTGAAAGGGTTAAATGTTTGCAATGAGCTGCTGCATTGTAACTCCATAAATACTACCATTGCATCCTATTTTAAGTGTTAGGAAATAAGGCTGCTATCTCAGATGCTGTGGTTGCCAATTTCCCAATGCTTGCTGTTTCCAGCCACTCATGTCTTCATCTTGTCATCTGCTTCTGGTTACTTGGACCTTCTTGTAAAATATTACAAAATGAATAGCTGTTGTTGCTGCTGGTAGAGCTGGGAGATTTTTGTATAGGTCCTGCCTTAAATTTTTAAGATGACATGAAATTTCCCTTATTTGTACTATGATGGTATGTCTTGAATCGCACTGGGCACAGAGAAAGGCTGTTAATAGTCAGTCTAATGAAAAATTTTGAGTAAGTTTCACTTAATAGTTTATTTCATCCCTACCAGCTCAGTAGTTCTGTGGCAATAATGTTTTTTGTATTTCAGACTTATCCCGGGACACTCCTCTTCTAATGTCTTTCTTCTTTGTTGAACTAACTACACTTTATAGTGAATTCAGGCTATGCATTTCAGAATTGTTAAAAATATTTATTCGTATGGGTCTGGCTCAACAATGAGTTTTTTTAGGCTGGGATGGAAGAATTGTTTAAAAAGCAAAAATGTTTCATTTAGGAGGATTTTTAAAAATGAAACACTTTTGTGTGAAAAGAACACTTATATTTTAATTGAAACTGGGCAAAAAGTTTTGAAGAACATGAAAATTAAATGCAACTTTTGATTTCAGACTGAACAAACTATCTCAGTCAACAATGAAGACTTCCCCCCCTTTTGATTCTGCTATTGAGCCACTCTCTTGCCCCCCCGCCGCCTTCCCTTTGCATAGCTCTACTCCAAGCTGAATTTTGCTTCTCCCTTAACATAAAGTGGCCATAAAGCTGACTTGGAGTATTTCTTGATGTTCAGAGTAACTCATTCATGTGCTTCCATCTGTTTTACACCATTTAGACAATGTGAAACAGCCAGTGCATTGCAGTGAATCTGGTCCATACAACTGTATTGAATAACAAATGAGACCTCAGCAGAGGAATCCGTCTAGGCTGCTTGTCTTACAAAATACCACAGTGGTCACAAAAGAACATTTTCCAAGGATGTGGTGGAGAGAAAGCCAAATCCCAAATGGAAATGTTTCTTTTGAGAGGGAGAACAAGCTTTCTCCTTGCCATTTTACCAAAAGGCAGTGTTTCAGGGGATGTGATAGATGAAGCCTCTCAGAGATAAATCTTCCACTTCTACCTGACTGGCTTCTGCTGCCCAGG
Source organism: Balaeniceps rex (assembly GCA_013401315.1). NCBI lineage: Eukaryota > Metazoa > Chordata > Aves > Pelecaniformes > Balaenicipitidae > Balaeniceps > Balaeniceps rex. The sequence continues at coordinate 109,371 of VYZW01046934.1, forward strand.
GGATAACTGAATGGACTGTGGGAACAGCAGCAGAGCAAAAGGTGCTAGAGACAACCCAAAAGCTTCCTTTCATTTTGGAGGGTACTAAAAGGGAGGAATCTTCCAGCAAACAGAAAGCAAAGCAGAAAAGGGACAATGTACCCCTCCAGCTGTTTATTTTTTGTTTTGTTTTTGTTTTTCCTGATAACCTCTTCTCTTTCCAATCTGAGGACCTTCCATTGATCTTTTCCCATTCCTCAACATATATGTCAGAAGCCTAGGACACTTGAGTTGGAAAATGGGCTTTGTGATATGATCAAATACTTTAATCTTTTTAAAGAGGGAGACTCAAGGTCGACCCCTAGGGTTTTGGAGTTGGGGATATATAGAGGATCTGAGGCCCGCTATGCTCCAACTGAGAAAAAGATATTGGCAGCATATGAAGGGGTTCTAGCTGCTTCGGAAGTGGTTGGTACTGACGCACAGCTCCTCCTGGCATCCCGACTGCCGGTGCTGGGCTGGATGCTCAAAGGGAGGGTCCCCTCTACACATCATGCAACTGATGCTACGTGGAGTAAGTGGGTTGCACTGATCACACAACGGGCTCGAATAGGAAACCCTAGTTGCCCAGAAATCTTGGGAAACAATCACAGACTGGACAGAAGGCAAAGATTTTTGGAATATTGCCAGAGGAGGAGGTGACACGTGCTGAGGAGGCCCCACTGTATAATAAACCAGAACTGGCTTCAGCATGCAACAATCCAACACTGCACACCATCTCTCCTGCCCTGAAAGACTGTTATGACAGATGGAACCCAAAGTCATGGACTAAATGAACTCAACGGACATTTTAGAGGGATGGCCCATAGACTAAGGGAATGATATCTGTGGGTATATATCAAGACAGGGAAAGCGGTGGTGATTAATTGGAATGTATTGGAAAGGGTAGGATCTGGGCATGATGTAGATGGTATAGAATAAGGGGTGGATACTACCCTGATTTTGGCTGGGATAGAGTTAATTTTCTTCCTAGTAGCTGGTGTAGCACTGTGTTTTGGATTTAGTATGAGAAGAATGCTGATAACACACTGATGTTTTAGTTGTTGCTAAGTAGTGCTTACACCAGTCAAGGACTTTTTCAGCTTCCCATGCTCTGCCAGGTGTACAAGAAGCTGGGAGGGGGCACAACCAAGAGAGCTGGCCAAAGGGCTCTTCCATACCATATGACGTCATGCTCAGTATATAAACTGGGGGGAGTTGGCTGGGGAGCAGCGATCACTGCACAGGGACTGGCCGGGCATTGGTCAGATAGTGGTGAGCAATTGCATTGTGCATCATTTTTTTTGTATATTCTTTATCATTATTATTTTTATTATTTTCTCTTCCTCTGCTGTCTTATTAAACTGTCTTTATCTCAACCCACGGGTTTTACTTCCCCCCCCCCTAATTCTCTCCCCCCCATCCCACCGGGGTGGGAGGGTGAGTGAGCCACTGTGTGGTGCTTAGATGCCAACTGGGGTTAAACCACAACAGGCATCAAATCTCTTCGGAGGTTCATCTGATTTACAAGGAAGGGAATGCCCATTAAATTTACCATGTGAGTAGTAGCATCTCTGACTTTAATTCATCTCATGGCAGTTCAACTTCAGCCAGTGTTTCATTTTTACTACTTCCATGTGGAATAACTTGTCTCTCTTCTGATTCCTGAGCTGACTGATATGTTGAAGAAGACAGTAAAATTATGTTTTAAAGAAGGTTATGGGAAAATATGGCTGCAAATCCCAGAGAGTGTTTGAAGAGATGAGGGCATCACTCCACTGTTAGAAACGAAAGAACTAAAGCTGATAATAAGTGTAATAATAATAATGAGCGTGACCTTCATCAAACAAGTTATTGTGATGGCGACTGGACTTACTTTACATCAAGTGTAATTTAGTTTAAAGAAGTAGCATTAGGCACTATTTTTGCTGCTGCTTTATTAGCAGGAGGGAAACAAACTGCTTCAAGTAGTTAATTTTGGATAAGGATCCCATAAACATGAAACCCTTCCAAATGACCCTTTGGTCTAGAAATGAAGCTGGATCAGACATTGATAGCCAGGAATGCAAACCTCTTCCAGAGGAGGAGAGGACACAGGAATAGAAGCCAAATGGTTCTGAGCACTGACCTGAGCCCTGGCATGCACTTGGTCAAACTTCTGAATGGATTTCACGACAGGTGCTGCCATTTGTTGATGATATCCTTTTAGACTAATACGTGTCTCTTGCTTCCCCTTCCTCCTTGGGTGGTTGTGGGTGTTGTTTTTAGGGTTTGGTGGGGTTTTTTTCTTTAGGAAATTCAGAGATAAAATTACAGTGATAAACACACTTTTGGTCTGGATAATAGTGTAATGCATATTTTGTTGCTAGTAAAGCTAAAGCAGTAACAACCATGGCAAAATTCAGTATTATGTCTCAGCAAGCTAACGTATAATGAAAGCATACCTGAGTTTGGTAAGTTGTCCCTTTGCGTACCTTTGCCTGCCTTGGAGCTTTGCTACCTGAAGGCATCTCTACAGAGAACCCCTGGCTAACCAGAAGACTTAGTCTTGAATTCAGGGTTGCTTCAGCACAGGCCTGGCCTTCTGGTTCCCGAAACACCGCTGTTGCCTTTGCGACTAACTTCTGAAAGCTGTTCGTATATACAGTCTTTTCTCCAGAGAAACTCCTCATTTTTCCTGGGATGATGTGGTCACAAGGAAAAGTTAGTCAGTTGTCAGCTCCTTGCTTCCACGTTTTATTTAGAAGTGCCCGGAGGAGATGGGCGGGCGCTCATGGCTGTTGTCACATCTGTGTATTGAAAACTCCTCTCCCCCATACAGTGAGTTCTCCTTTGGACTCCTATTTAAGACACTTGTCTCCAAGGCGATCCATTCCTTGAGTTGTAAAAATTGTGCCAGAGAGATAGAAAGGCTGATGGACTGCGAACAGATGTACGTTTGGTGCAGTCTCATGGATTCCAGCGAAGACTTATTTCCTTAAATAACACCTAGTTTAAATAACGGCAACATTGCCATCACCATTGCCAGACTGTTTATATCTGCTTTTTATACAGTGGGTCTCTGCATCTATGAAGTAGATTGGTTCCCAAAGAGCATCTGTCCTTTGTAGGTAGTCCCATGGCACTAGTTACCATATTATCCGAGTCCTGCACTGCCCTGAATGAATATAACCCCGCAGTATCCCTCTGGGGTAGGAAGTACAGTTACTGCTATTTTATAGATGAGGCTGAAAACTGGCTACGCTGCAGAGTAAAGATGTGATGTGCTATGGTGTTAATTGTACCACGCTTGTGCTGGCAAGCAGTGCGGAGACCCTCTGTGGGCCCTGGGTAGATGGTATGTATTAAAGGCCGTACCAGCCGTGTGCGATAGTCTGTGCCAGCTGCTGTCGCTACTACAGTTACGCAGGGGAGTTTGAGTAAGCAGGCAATGACCTACGCTGTCATTCTGCTCTTTGGATATAGCCAAAGTGACATGCCCAAGGTCACAAAGAGAGCCAGCGCCGGGGAAGTGAATTGGGCTGGGGAATTGGGAATAATGCTGTTACCTCTGAACCGTTCTCAGAAAAGCACAGTTTTCTTTCTGATGGGAGAATTATTAAATGTTGTGCTAGCATCAGAAGCTGAATCTGTAGGAAGCCCTTGTAGCGGGATTAAGCTGCTGAAGCCTGGTGCTACAGAGCTGTTACGGTGTGGTTGAGTACAAGTTTGTATTGATGGTTGGATTTCCTTCTTGCGAATGCCGTGTCAGAACGGTGCTACTTCAGTAAAATCACAGTGGTTAAACCAAGTGGAGTTTAATCCCACGTACAGTTCATATGCAGCCAAACTGTCAGGGGTCGCACTGCTCAGGAGCACCGCTACTGCTGTGGAAGACACGTGGGGACGGCTGCCGGGTGGGGTCCTCGTATACTGTAAGGGAGGGAAGCGATGACTGCAAAAACCCATGAGCAACAATTTCCAGAATGGTGGTGAGGCAATTTGGAGTGAATTGAGCCCTTTAAAATTAAGCACAGACAGCATAAAAGGTGCTTTACAAAATGCTGTTCTGTTTCTGTCTAAGTGCATGGGCATTGGACCTCCCAGAAACATAGATGAATTTAGCCAACGGGCTAATTTTCGAGGCTTTCACTCTGACAGTTGGAGTAAGTGATTATCCCGTTGTCTCTACTGCAGAGCACTTTTATCTAGAGTGCAGGACATGTGATTTTTCCTGTTCACGGAGCACAAAGCAGATATCTCGCTTGGAGAAAAGTGTTTAGTCTGGGTGAGAACTGCTCTTTGTGTGCATGCACGAGTTTTATTTATAATAGATAATTCCTGCTATCCAGATGATTTCTCCCGGCTTCTTTTCAGCCAGAGCCAGGGCGGTCTCTGTCAGTTATGTAAGGTCTAATAAGTGTGGCACATAAGCAGCAGTCTTTAATTTTCATCCCTGTTGGAAAATGAGATGAGCTATTCCACTTACCGCATGAAATAATAGGGTTGTGTTTGGAAAGGCTGCTGCCTAGCTGGGAGGACAAAGCACTGCACACCCTGCGAAGGTGGCAGCTTGAGGGAAATCATGGTGCTTGAGTAGAGCCATTTACAAAAGGCACGCAGCCGGGCAGGTCCCAGAAAGGAGGGAGCTGCACTTTCAAATTAGCCTTCCTCCCTTTTGTATCATTCTGGCTTTGTCCTCATCCTCAAAGGCAGAATGGGCAGGAGTTTCAGGAGCCCCTCCAGAAAAGGGGCAGTTTCCAGGCTGTAGGAGGTAGATGTGCAGGGGCATAGTCCTCCGTAGGTGTTTGCTGGGTGGGTTTGGTTTACAACTTATCTACTATATTCCAAGTGTATGCTTAGTAAAATTGAGATTTCTGCAAATAGAGTAGAACCGTAAACCTGACTTTAAAGGCCCTCTGAAAATTAAGACTGAAAACGAGTTTCTAAATTGAGATTATGATACCATTTCTGCATTCCCTCAGGGATAATATAACTACATAATATTATGGCTTTTCTAAAAACTAGGCATGCTAAATTTATCTTTACATTTTAGTTGAGGACTTTTTCCTTACCATCCTAGAGTGTGTATAGACATTTGTACCTCTGTCAAAGAAATGGCAGCACTTTACTCCCTAGTTTTATTCATCTTGTCCACGGCAATATAAGTGATAGACCAAAGCTGAGAAACAGTCTGGAGTGGGTCACATTGGAGGGGAGGGGATAGGAGAACCTGCCTAGTATATTTGTCATGATGGCCCTGAAGTGCTGTGCCAATTGCCCACGTTCCCCTTCCCCTCAGGCAGGCAATTGGAGCCGAGAGTAAACATCTATGTAACCCTAAACCTGCTTTGTCTTTGCACTGATATTATGATTTACATCTACATGGTCATATCTCATTTTTCAAGTAACTAGACTTGTGCGTTGTACAACCTTAGATATATACACCTGTATTCTGGACAATAACAAGGAAGCAAAATAACAATAATGTTTTTTTTTTTTTAATAGCACTTGCTATGTATAGTTTGCAAAGGGTTGTAAAAGGAGGCCCTGCATTACTTTACTAAGGGGAGGTCAGAGGTGAGAGGAAGTTAAAGTGATTTGGACTAAGGCTGTTAGAGGTGCCTTCAACTAGCAACCATGGTTACCTTGTTTTTAAACAGACTTTATCATCCTTGCCCAGAAAATGCATACAGAAAGGCATTGTACTGTAAAAAATATGGCATTATATTCCCCTCAAATTTCAATAGGCTATTTGTATATGTGCAGAATCAGTTAGAAAGAAGGCAGATCTTAGTAGACTGTAAAAAAATCTAGTGTGGAGCACATCTTATCCCTGTACTCTTATGACAAAGCAAAGCAAAAGTTCACCAAATGGCTCTGAGGCATGGCCCTTTCTCTGCTCTCCTGAGCTGTATGAAGCTGTTGTTTAGACTTTACCAGAGAGGAGAATGAGTATGGATGTTACAGCTACACTTTCTAATAAGTCTGTTCCATGTAAAATCTTGAACTCCACAATGTGGTTGCTCCAGCTGAGAGGTCTCTCTCTCCCTCCACCCCCCAAGTCAAGGGGAAAGGTTTTATGCAAGAAGAGGGGAGGAAGAAAAGAAGAATATTTAACTATAATCTGCCTCTGGCAAGTCATGTTCTAGTTAAAACTTCAGTGCACCCAAACAGCCAAGTCTGGCAGGCCGTGCAATCTGAAAGCAGAACTGGTTCAGCACATGAATAAGCATCCCAGGCTGCTCTTTGCAGCAGCCATCAGACCCCGGAGCACCCTGCATCTCTCGCTCCACCTCCCTCTCTCCCACACCATATTCTCTAGTCTCTATCACCTCTGCAGAGGCGTGTTCCCTGACATGCATATGAAGCAATGTGCTGGTGCTTGACACTGTTGCTGCAGTTTAAACATGGATTTGCTGTAACTTTCTCTTGCTGTTATATTATTTGTTTCCTGCTGCTATCTTGACTCTTTTTCCCTCACATTCTTTTCCACTTCTTTCAAGCCAAAGGTGATTGCGTGTTTGTCCTCTGTCTCCTAGAACACATTTTTTATGCTTTATCTCCCAAACAAGTCATGAGAAAAAAACCTTGACTGATAAGTATGTGGGTTTTGCCCTTGATTTCCCCTGCCCTTGAAGGAGGAGTTAAGGAAGGGGTAACTCTTCTTCTTTTCCACTAAAGCTGATAGTGAGAGGTCCTGTCCTTTTTTCCTTTCCTGAAGGGAAGGTAGGGATAGTGAGGAGCAGGATCTGTGCGTTACCATTTTCTATTGCAGTAAATCTTAATGAAGATTGGGAAATTGGTCTGATTTCAGCTTTCCAGCCCTGCCCTGGGGTCTCCCCCTGCCTTGCCAGCCAGGAGCATCCCTGCTTGGCAGGTTGGTGGGAGGCAGCGGCTTCCTGTGGAGTCCTGTGCTGTCTGGCCCAAAGAGAGTTGTATTCCCCCTCCCTTCAGTCCCAAAATTGATCTTTTTCTGTGCAGATAGAAAAACAGTGACAAGTAGTGGACTTTCCCCAGGGATGTTTGTTTTATTTGCAATTATAATTAGAAGCACTAATATGTTTACTGTCTAATGTATGGAAAGACCCTTTGATACTAGTTTTTTTTCTTCGCAAGTCTCTACACTGTCAGAACAGTAAAACTCTCATGCTCTGTGCTCTCTCTTGTTACACCAGCTACCCTTTAAAATGCGGCTTAATCCATTTCTGTTGTCAATGAATACTATTACCCCTTTTTGTCCAAAGCCTGTTGTCCTGTTAGTCTAAGTCTTGTTTTTTTCCATTATAAAGAGAAGTTGATGATCAGGATCTCCTCTGTAAATAAACAAAGGTGGATAAAAAAACACATAAGCTGTCTTTTGCTGAAGCAAACAAGAGACTGTTTCTGCAAAGACAGACCTGGATTTCCAAAGAAAGTACTGGATAATGTCAGAACTGCTGACAAGCAATAAATCTTGTTTTGCAGTCCGTGCCAGACCCCTGCTGCCCAGCTGAGCCTCAGAGGGGCCGTGCTGCTGTGCCCAGCAGCCCTGCATTGCCCCTGTAGACCTGTGAGTGAAGGAACAAGCTTCCAGCGAGCCCATCCCTCCTTGCAGCCATCGCCAGGTTCTTAGTGCAACAGCATGCTCAGGTAGCTTTCCACCCGTCCGTGCCCATATTCAGCTACCTGAGATCTGCTCAAGGCTCAGCTGGGCTGGACTCTGTGCAGGAGGGTGCAGAGCCTGGATCAGTGAGCAGTGACACCCAGCCCTGGTGAGGGGTCTCGGGGTAGCTCTTGAGGAAGCATAGCTGGCTGCCTGCCTCCCCACCAGCAGCCTGGTGGGAGTGGGTGCTCACCCTCATTAACACATTTGAGTTTGTGCCGCAGAGAGATTAAAAGGGTGCGCTCTTTGTGCTTTAGGAGAAAACTTGCTGGTGGCTGCTGATGTACAGCAGGGGTGGTGTTCTTGTGCCCTCCTACTGCTGTTTTGTACGTCTGCACTTCCCTGGCCCTGAGCATCACACAGCTCATGCAGTTTTGCCCCTCGGGCTGCTTCTTATTAAGAACTGACTGTAATGTGCATAAGGCATTAGGCTATGTCGTGGTTTAGCCCCAGCCGGCAGCTAAGCACCACGCAGCCGCTCGCTCACCCTCCCCCTCCCCGGTGGGATGGGGGAGAGAATCGGAAGGGCAAGAGTAAGAAAACCCACGGGTTGAGATAAGAACAGTTTAATAATTGAAATAAAATAATAATAATAGTAATAATAATAATGATAATAATAATAATAATAATAATTATAATGAAAAGGAGAACGAGAGACACAAACAAAACCCAGGGAAAAGAAAACAAGTGATGCAACCGCTCACCACCCGCCGACTGACACCCAGCCAGTCCCCGAGCAGCGATCGCTGCCCCCCGGCTAACTCCCCTCGGTTTATATACTGAGCATGACGTCATATGGTATGGAATAGCCCTTTGGTCAATTTGGATCAACTATCTTGGGCTGTGCCCCCTCCCAACTTCTTGCGCACCTGGCAGAGCATGGGAAGCTGAAAAAGAAAGTCCTTGACTAGCCTAAGCACTACTTAGCAACAACTAAAACATCAGTGTGTTATCAGCATTCTTCTCATACTAAATCCAAAACACAGCACTATGCCAGCTACTAGGAAGAAAAGTAACTCTAACTCAGCTGAAACCAGGACAGGCTAAGAGCAGCCTGTTTTGGCATTGAATTCTTCCTCTGAGTCCAACCTCAGACCTTGAACATGCCTGAGCGTGTGGCTGCCTTTCACCTGGGCCAGCACACCCCAGAGCTGAATGTTTGGCAATGGTCTCTGTTATTACCTGGCTTACAGAGAGAGACTATAGGAACTCTCCTTCCTCATGGAAATCTGGTAGATGTCCTGCAGTTCAGAGGCATGCTGGTGGTGTGTTGTGTTTTGTTTTGTTTTTTTTTTTAAAACAGTTATAAGTCTTTGTTCCACTAATAAGTGCATTTGCTTAGAATATGAAGTCTCCCATAGTCTAATTTTCTTTCATCGTGCACCTCATGAAAAATAAACACAGCTTTGTGAAGTAGGTACTATGCTCTGACTTAGTTACAGAAAAATGTTGAATTCTAAGGTTTCCACTATAAATGAGTCCATGAGAATACCCCAGTTAGCTATTGATATGTATCATCCAGGTTTCATCACTTCTCCTTTGAGAATTTTGATTTGGCAAGAACAAGAAATACCATGTGCCAGAAAATACCACATCTGCAACAGCTACTTTTAACAAACTCCCTCAGCTTTTGGCACCCATACCACATCTTGTTTATGTCTTTAATATGTGTAGATATATGCTCATGTATCAGAGGTATGACTAGGCATGCAAAGCATCCATTATAAGCAGTTTCTGATTTTCTCTGTTTATGCTAGTCCCTCTGAGTATGCCATGTGTTAGTTAAGCTATCATAGTTCCTACCGCCAGGAAACTTTTCCTTTTATCCTCTTTACATAAACACAGCAATTGCCCACATCTCTTTGTCTATGCCTACATTAAAATAAGCTCTCTATTTTTTTGAGTAATATCAGTTCTACTGGGCCTGATCCTGGCATATGTCAGAGAGTCTCTAATCTTACACATGTTTTACTGAAAATTGAGAGTGATTAACCTCTTGAAAAAGCTATTTAGAATATCAGGGGGAATCAAGCTGTTGAAATAGGACTACAGACAGGCCTTTTGGATTCTTGACTGGATCCCTAGCTGAGTCGTGCACTAAGTGTCATGCTAAATGAATTCAGTATTGCTTCTTGACTTGGCTTTTCTAAAGAGAGGTTCAACAATTGGGTGGCACAGTTACTTCTTTCCCAAAACACATGCTCAAACTACACCTTCCATTTGTTCAAGAAAGGTACTCCTGAATTGTATGTAACCTCATCTCTATTATTTAGGAACCAAAATGCTGTGCGCTACATCTAGACTCTGCTAAAAGAACATCCAAGTTAAGCATTAAAAATGTAGGAAATGGCAGATTTATGGTTCATTCAGCTGCTTTTATACCTATGTTGAGATGACCTCTCTAATTACCAGATTGTGCAATGATTCTTTAAAGCCTTTTCACTACATATAATTATTTTATGATTTGTCTCCTCTCATATGAGACTGTGCATTTACTTGCTGTGAAGTGATGCAGTAGGCAGGTGAAGTGTAGGAAAAGATCTCTATTAAGCATGACGGTTGGCTGTGTGATGAGGCACATGCCCAGGCACTGCAGTGTGACTATTCCCTACCAAACCATACCCTACCGTCAACAAACATTTCTTTGCCTAGTTTTGGTCATCACAATACTTGGTATACACTAAATCAGTAGTCAGCAAGTGTTAATATTATTATCATACTGCTGTAGGCTTTGAAATAATTTCAAGCAAGATGACCTCACTTAGTTCCATATTTTTCATTTCTATTGGAAATTTTAAGAAATATCTACTGTATCTCAAGAAACTATGCGAACTGAAGGCTAAAAGTTCCTACATCAAGCTCTCCAAACATAGGAAATGGCAGAATGAGGGCTGCCTGTGCATCTTGGCCTTTCCAGACCGCATTTCTCTTTCCAGAGAGTGAGTCAAACCAGAGCAATGAACAAAGTTAATCCAATAATTGTGGTAATTTATGAGTTGATGATTGATAGCAGAAGACATAAGTATTCTTTTTCAACATTAGCTAGCTCACTGTGATCAAATGCGATTATATGTTAAGTTAGGTTATTGTTAAATGAATCGTATGCTGAGCACAAAGCACCAACCAACCTGATGGCACCATGGTCCTCCATGGCATTGCATTAGGAATTAGACCAGCTCCTTATCTAGTGTATCAGAGGCCCTAATCCTACACGCACTTGTGAACGTTTTAAAATTTACTGGCAGAATAAATCCATGTTTGCGGATTGCAGCAACCTGAGATGACAGGATTCCAGTAGTCTTCAGTCCCTACAGATATCTGTCTTTGCTGGTTTCATCCTGGGTTATGTTTGTATTTGTCATCTTTGTACTTCTATTTGGTTTTAGTCCAACCTTTTTCCAACTTAAACTGCCTTCAGACAAAGCCTATGAATATGACCTTTGCTCACCAACACATGAGAGGTTGTAAGTTAATTCATAGGCTTATTTTTTACAGTAGGCTCTAGTCTAGGTACTTTCATAGGGCATCCTTAACGTCAATAGATAATGGAGTCCAAGCTGTAGGAATCCTGTGTGTCTTTGCACAACCCCTGTACGATCCAGCCTACACACCACTACTACTTACCCGCAATCACCTTCTTGACATCAGACCTACTTACTGATTTATATACAGTGTATATTGGTGCTTGTGTGCATGTTTACATACCTGTATGTTTTTATTTCAGATGGCTGTCCCCTTTAATCAATATTTGATTCACACCATCAAAATGAGCCTAGAAAATGCGGTGCCACAGGGAAATACTTAGCCAGGGAATTTCACCAGGGATCTAGTTATCTTTTGATGTAAATACAGTAAAAACCACAATAGTAGAAGCGGCTCTAATTTGCCTTTGTAAGATCTGTCTTAAGAAAGCTGGTGGGAGGAAACCAAACTAAAAGCTGTCTGGGGCATAGGGCTTAAAAAACCTGAAGAGCATCCCTCAGCCTCATGAAAAGTGGCAAATGCACAAATCTGCGTGAATCCTCCCCACTGCCCTGAGAACAGAAACCGCAGTCCTGCACGGCAGGCTGCCAAGCAGAGGTGGTCTGGTTTTTGAGGCAGAGGTAGAAGAGCAAGAAGAGTGCTGTGGGGAACCCCAGCTACAGGAGTCACACCTAGAAAGGGGATGTGGCTCTGGGTGGGAAGAGATCTGTGTGAAATGCCTACCGATGGCCTGCACAGGTGAGACCCCTGGGAGAAGGGAAAATGTGGTGGGTGGTACCTCAAGGACAACCTGAGGACCTGGGAGACCGCGATAGAGGCGAGAAGATGACCCACTTCTCCTGCGGTCAGCCAGGCTGCAGTTTCTGCTCTCAGCCTCAAAGCTAATGCCAGCACCCACAGACTCTCCTCTGAAATACCTGGTAGTGGTGTTGTGTCCTGCACAGCTCAGGCACCTCTGATTCAGTAGCTGGCTGGACTGCAAAACACCTCCTGGAGTTGAATAGATATATTCATGCTGCCTCCGCTCAACTATACGTGTTTTCTTGTGGAAAAACAAGTATGAGCTTTTTGACAACCAACTCTGTGGTTGGGCTGATTTACCTGCTTTCCATTTACCCCATGCAGAGGTTTCATGTATGTTCATGTTTAAAAAAAAAACCCCACATTGTTTGTTTACTGTCAACTGGAGTCCCTACTGTGCTTCTAAAGTCCTATTCTAGATACTATTTTATTTGCTAATGAATTGCTTTGGTTGTGATACACGTTAGTGTGCAAGTCAGTCAGAAAGAAGGAAAGGTCAAGCTGTTGTATTTGAAGGCGTTAATGTAGTGTCCTATGTCCTCATAATCCCATTAAAAAACAATTGCCCAAAGATTTGTATGTAGATTGCTGCAGTGTGCAATTCCCCAGGGCAGCCCAGCAATGATGGAAGTATAAGTCCTCTTTTTGAGCCGTAGGCTTTTCTGCTCCCAGCCATGTTTGTGGTGCATGTGCTTCAAGGTGCTGCTAAACCAGCAGTGTCTTAGCCCTACTCCTGGTTCAAAAAGTAGTAAATTCTCACCCTTCCAGATACCATGCAAAGCAAACCCCAGCATAACAATATTGATGCTGTTGCCACAGTGGCACACAAACGCATTTTAAGGTATGCCATCTGGTTTCCAACCTTCCTGCTGCACATCCCACCACCACCCTGCCGCAGGTCGAGGTGTGAGTAATCTTCTTTCACCACGTGGTGCTTTTGGGCAGAGGTAAATGAGAAGCTGGAGGTGGAACAATATCCTCAGGATGAGTCTGGATACAAGGGCAGGCGGGTTAACTGCGGCCTGAGGAACGAGTTTGTGAAGTCTGCATGTGACTTGGGCCACCAGCTCTTCTTCATAAATAACAACAGTCTGAACCAGGGTGTTCCAGAAAATGCGTCATTCCAGCTCAAGCTTTTTAAAGACCTGGTTACGAGTGCACAGTTAGCGTCAGGAGATGGTTACGCTAACCTTTGCGGTAGAGGGTAAGCTGCACTCCCCAGGATGACACCAGGCATCAACAGCCTTCGGTAACTGAGTCCCTTAAGAAGGAAGTAAAGCCTTTTCTTGCCCAGGCATGACCATGTTGTGTCTGAGTAGTGTGAATGCATGAAAGATAAGCTTGGACTTGCTCTTAGGAACCTACTTCAAAGAGTATAAATGCTTGCGGAGCCAGGCCAAAGTCTTGAATGTGTAAACGGGAGTGTTAGTAACATAGACAGCATGTTTCCCAACATCTCAGCCCCTTACATAGACAGCTCTCTGTATTTGGTCTTCCTGAAAGCTTCCTAAATGCCATTACAACAGCAAAGGGTAAGAGCCTGGAATGAGTAGTTTTGTTTTACTTTATGCACGCACGCGTTATGGCTATAGCATATGCGGTTGCGTATGTGTATTAGGAGTAAAATACTGCGTTTGTCAGTGTGCTTCTCTAAATCCTCTGGTTCCCTTTGTCTCACACCCTGGGAACAGAAGGTGAGCTTGGGGCTTCAGGGCTGATTTTTACATACTATAGAGCAGCTGTAGATCTGGTGCTGTGAAGCAAACTTATTCTACTCTGTGATGCAAATGGGTCTTATTTTTGGTTTGGAAAGAATACTCCCAAGAGTTTCTCAGTTTATGTAAATCCTTTACCCTCTGTGCTGGCAGGGGGACCTAGTTTAGCTATTTGTGGAGCTGAAGAAGCTTTTGATGTTGGCATCTGTACTATAAAAATGGGTCACCAAACTACCTTCTGCTGTGGCTTTTGAGCTGACTCGAGATCGCTTTAACTGATGATGTCTAGATAAAGAACTTGATATCCTCTAACAACTTATTTTCATTAAGATAACACTTCTCCTATTCTTAGCACTTGATCTGTGATAAAAATTTAGGGATCCCATCTACTATATTCCATGTGAGGTAATACAAGAAATAACACACTTTTATAACAGAAAAGTAAAAAAGAAATTCTCGTCTGAGAATTGTGCTCTACTGCCTTTTCTTTTAGGCAGCAGGGTATGCTACTGTTGCATATGAACTATCTAAAGGAGAAGAACTGTGTTGATTATATTGTCATCTATTAACACAACAGACACTTCCGAATACATCTCCTTCCAATGCAAATTGCAGCAGTAGGAGCTCACGCAGGAATCTGGGATGAGGCTGCAGCTGAACTTCTGTAGGAAGCTGCTGTGAGTGGTTTTTTTTTGGTTTGGGTTTTTTTTTATGTTCACAGGCACTCAAAAGCTGGGAAACGTCCTTTTTATTTATCACTGTTGTTTATATTACATTATTGAAATAAAATTAACTGTAGTGAGCATAGTAACTTGCACTGTGCTAGCACCTTGGCTAGACCAGTTATAGCCCAATGTGCTTTCATACCAGAGGCTGTACGAGAAGCATACAGGAGGAATTCTGCAAATCTTTGCTTTCAAAAGCCTTAGGTGCATATGTCCTAAGCGTCCGTTAAAATTATTGCATCAGAGACCAAAGTGAATTGGCACAACATTTATTTAATGTATCCTATATATAAGATAGGGGTTTTTTTTAACACTAGTTTTCTTTAATTTGTGAGTCCAGTGTTCCAGTTTTAATGCATAGTCATCAGAATGGCAAATGACACCATAACTCTTGAGTCTGCAAATGCTGATGCATGTGTCCAGTTTGGTTTTACCAGACTTCTCATGAGTACGGATTACCTTCCCAACGAATTCTTGATTTTTTTTCTTTTTTTTTTTTTTTTGNGACTTGCGTCAGCCAGCCCTTCCATAAGGAGGAAAGGACAATCTGCTGATACAGATAAGCAAAACTAGCTCAGCCTTTACCACATTATGTAAATAGCAGATTTGTGGAGTTGCCTGAAGGAAGATTATTTGTATTTAATTGGCTAATCTCTATCATCTGTATTCCAGAAAGATCTGACCTCAAACGTACTGAAGTCAATGGAGGGACCTCCACGCATTTCTTAAAGTCTGATCCAGACTCCAGTGATGCTGAATTTAGATTCCCAGCAGCAAACACTGCTGACAGTTCTATGCTTTCATTCTCTTCTGATGCTTTAACGTTTGGTTCGGCAATCAAACTTAGCCAGTGTGGGGGAATCATATAAAGCAAACTTAAAAGCAGGATTTGTGCGGTTTCCACATGTGCCGGCAAAAGTTAATTCTAAATTTGCTTACGTGTTTCTGACCACCACCTTTCCCACTTCCCAAATGTTTTGACGTTCTCCAGTCAAGGAACAAAACTCACCCAACGACAGCTTAAGCAATCGCAACACAAATGGAACCATCCTAGTTCTGCAAATCAAACTCTGATAGCATACCATTCACAAGTATCCATACTCCAAGATGTGTCTGAGTTGAGAACAACGGATAAATAAATTCAAATAGATACATTCAAATTTCCAGTTGCAGTTGTGATTAAAAAGAAAAACATTTATTGACAGATTTATTTGTTCTTATTGTTTAGGCAACATTTACAGTCTGTGTGATAATTTTCTGTTTGTTCTGTTTATTTTACTGTGTTTAGAAGACAACAGCAGTTTGCATTCATTTGCATTTCACTTTAAAGGACAGTAATGATTAGAAATGTCGTGTGTGGGTGTGTATGTATATGAGTTTATATATATACGTATATACATACACATGATTATTTGTGTTTTGCTATAAGCTTTGAGAGGAGATACTTTCTGCTGCTGCTGTTTTCTTTTTACACCAAGGACAGTAGCACTGATATTTTCACAAACTGCTCTACATTGTACTCCTTTGTCTTTCCATTTTGTGTGGATAGCTCAAAGTTTTAAAACCTTGCACAGATCCTATTCATGTAGGAAAAAATAATGATAAAGGATAAGACACTATTTAAAAAATGGGGGGTTTTTTACATTACTCAGATGAAACCAGTAGAGGCTAACAACTTAACATGCACTGCTTGTTGCACATAGCACTTTATCAGAGCTATCAATCAGGCCAGCTCAGTCAAGCTCCTGGAAAAAATCCCCAATTTTTTGTTGTTTCAACAGGATTGACATTTTCAGTAACCAGGACAAAAAAGAAAAAAGATACTTTTTTAGACCGAGGACTGAAAAAAGTGCATAATTAACAAAAAGAGCCGAATATAAGTGGACTAGCATGGGTTGATGGATGCCCTAAATTAGTGGATTTAACAACTGTTTTTATTTTGTTAGACTTTTTCCATGGTGTACGCTTGGTTATTAATAGTTAATGACACACATAGGCCTAAGACAAATAGGTTTGCATAGACCAGTTGGTCTGATTTTGAAATGTTGGTTTCCTCATGCAATATTAATTTTTAACTTATAGATACTTGCATCAACAAATGTGTAAGTAAAAGGGACGTGTAGGAATACACAGTGGTTACTGTTCTCACTGATGCTTGCCAAGATATCCTTTCCAAGTTTGTCAGTTGTTTTCCTGTTGCGAGTGGCAGGAAAGTGGCTGAGCTATCCAGGATGCTACTCCATGATAGCAGGAGGAAGAGGAAAGCTATCTTTTGAAAATAGTAAGCACTGCTAAGTAGCAATTTCAGCAACAAAATATGGGTTTGTCAGGCTCCTGGGCCAGATATTTGTACTTGGCTATTAGGTTGTGAATTGGTAGTGTGAATTCATGTACTGATGTTTTTTTAAAACATTCATTGCAAGCTGAAGGATAACACGGGCATGCTCATAAACAATGCATCCAGATAGTAACACTGCATGTGACTTATTTAACATATGCGTTGTGGTAGTTAATATGGGTTGATTGGGGGGTGCCAATACCGGTAGACCAAAGCTGACAGTCCAGGTACCACAGATTGTTTCTTGTAAAATAGTCTGANTGTTTCTTGTAAAATAGTCTGATCAGAGGGACAAAGCTTGGATAGCATGTGGGATTGGGTTTAGAGCAGCATATGTCATCGTCCCCTGTCCCCTTATGCACCCCTTTAATGCTTCTTTGGTTACACAAAAAAACCCCCATTAAACTAGCCCCTATTTTTTCTCTGATATAGTCACTCGGATAAAAAGTGTGAACGGCTGTTTGTTAATAATTGTTTTCTGGAAAGGCTCCTTGCCAATGTCATGCCGTTTCACTGACCTGTTATGAGTTGTTA